>RCUC01158634.1:0-48854 GCA_003697995.1 Taxidea taxus jeffersonii
GGGACTCCAATTATATGCATGTTGGACTACTAGAGAGTCCCCAAGAAGACCAGAGGTTCTATTTTTAATCCTTTTTCTAACCAGATCATTTCTATTATTTTTTTTTTATTTCATTGACTCTTTCTACTATCTCAAATCTGCTCTTATGCCTATTCTTTTGATTTAAATTTTATTTCAGATTTTGCCATTTTTAGTTTTATACTTTCTACTTGGGACTTTTTATAGTTTCAATTTTTCTGTTAAAATTCCCTGTTTTTTTCATTCATTATAAGAATATTTTCCCTTATGCCCTTGAGCAGAGTCATAGCAGATGCTCGAGGTTAGTATCCATTAATTGTCTTTTTTCTTTAATATGGGTCACATTTTCCTGTTTTTTCATATGACTGGTGATTTTCATTTGGATCCTAAATATTTTCAATATATGTAAAGCCTTCAATTATCTTATATATATTTAAAAGATATTAGTTTAAGTTTTTGTCTTTCTTGTGTTCTATCAGGCAGTTGATTTATCCGAACTCATACTCCAGGCTCCAAAATCACATTTTATATTTTTTGTCTTTAACTGGGCTGCTCAATGTATTCATACTTCAGGGGGCAGCCAAATATTTTGGAAGGTTCCCTGCACAGAATCTGTAGCTCCCATTCTCTACTTCCTCCCTGTCTAGAGCTTCTCTCCTTACTTTCCAACTGTGTGGTTGCTCCAAACTCTGCTCCCTGGTTCTCCAAGCCAGTTAATCTGCGGGTTTCTTTGCAAGTGCTAGCGCCACCATCAGGTGATATCTGAGAACAGTCTGTAAACTAAAAGCCGTCTCAATAGGAAACTCACCTACTCACTGGTCATGACTTTCTCCCAAGTTTCAACACCCCCCACCCCGGTATCATCAGTACTGTCTTCACGCAGTTGAGTTTTATGAATTTTCTAGAGTTTATAGTTGTCATCTGTGGGAGGATTAGTCTGATAGGAATGACATAGTGTTTACCAGATTCTAACTCCTATTTTTTCCCATTGGTTTAAATCAGATAAAGTTTATTTCTCTGTGAGTTAATAGTCCAGATATTATCATGTGATTCTTCTCTATGAAGTTATTCAGGAACTAGACTGGTTTATTGTGTTTGGTTTTCTCAAAATATGAATTTAATCTTTGGGTCCAATGATCAAATCATTGCCATTTCCAAACAACAGAAAGAGGAGTCAGGGCAGACAGCTTCATTTTTAAGGAGGCAAAGTCAAAATTGTATTGTCCCTTTCCATTGGCATTTCATCCAAATTTATTCACATGGTAACCCCTAATTATAAGTGAGTTCAGGAAATAAAATTTCTTGAAGGACAGCCATGTATCCAGCTAAACCATGGCAAAGAGGATATCTAGTATCAGCAGTAAGAAAATTAAATGTATTCTGAGGGGAAAAATGTGTGTTCTGTGCCACCATCCACTCCTTCAGCCATTCCGTTATCCACATTTACTGCATACAACCACTGTCTCTGCCTATGGGAGTACTTCACCAAGTCACATCCAGCTAAAAACGCAGACGTCTTTTAATTCTAGGTTGGTGGCTCTGGAAGTCTAAGAACTTATTTGTAAGTACACAGCATCTACCATACTGTTTCTACTTTCTGTGTTATGTATAGAACGAGGGAGTGGGAACTGGGTACTGGTACTGGAATTAAAGCTAAATTCTGAAAATGGAAAACAATGTAGAATATACAAAGGCTGATTATTCTGTAGCAATAATGGAATAATGATATTTAGAAATTGCATATATGTTCTCCTGTAGCAGTGAAGTAACTTTTTTTTTTCTTTTCTTTTTCTTTTTCTTTTTGATCCTGGTTTTGCTTTCTCAGAAGCACGAATTTATCCATTGTGCTCCATACCCCATTTTACTTTCTGGATAATTTTTTTTTTCTTTCTGATATGTCTTGTTGTCACATATGCAAGTAAAATTGCAGAGGATGTCCTTGGAGCCTAGCATTGTTTCTTCTACTGGGTACTAGTGTACAGATTGATTTATAGGTTGAATAATTACTATCTGTAGCATGCCACCCTTTGTTTCCTTTGGTAATAAAATCCAAAAAAGGGAGGGATGTCCATCAACCATGAAGTAGATTTCTAATCTGTGCTTCATAAAGAGTTGCATGTTTTTGTTTCCACAAGCACGTAGTGCTTATGTTTATGTTGCTTAATCTTGTGTGTGGTTTTATTTACTAGATTCTATGATTCTGTTATGCCTATATCCCTCAATTTAATGGACTCCTGGCTTCATGTCCCTGAAGCAGGTGAGTATACAGGACTGGAAGGCCGTCACCTTTAGTCTGATTTTTGTTAATAGAAATTTCTTAATGTCAGTCTTATCTTAGGTTATTAAGGATATAGACACACTTCACGTTTCCTGACACCAAGGTCTCCAAGTTTCTAGACTGTCAGTTTAGATTGCAGATTGTAGATAATATAGGTAGACCTTATTCAATCAGTTGAAAAGCCTTAAAAGCAGAGGTGAGGGGTTTTTTGAGGAAAAAACCCTTCTATGTACAGCAGCTTCAGCTGATTCCCAGGGGTTCCAGCCTGCCCTTCCTGATAGCTTTGACCTTTCTAATGGTCTGGCCTACAGAGTTTGGACTTTCTTAACTAGACCCACAATTGGGTAATCTGATTCCTCACAATGGATCTCCATATCCTACCTGTTTTCTTTCTCTGGTTGAACATTGACTAACACATCCCTTAAGATTACAAAAAAAGCAAGGCAACAAAACATTAATGCACAAAATAAAACTTAAGTTAATAGAGAAACATATTGTGTTCATGAATTAGAAGGCTAAATGTTAAGACTTTTTTGAAATTGATACTTAGTTTCGATATAAACCCGATATAAATTACAGGAAAATTTTTGGTAGAAACTGACAAACTGTACCTAATTTTGTATAGATGAACAGTGAACATAGAATTGTTATTTTTTTTTGAAAGAACATAGTTGGTAAACTTGCAGTACTTGATGTTTTGACTTGCCTTAATATTTAAGCTTAGTAAGACCCTGGACGGCTCAGTCAGTTAAGCATCTGTCTTTGGCTCAGGTCATGATCCCAGGGTCCTTGGATTGAGTCCTGCATTGGGCTCCCTGTGCAATGGGGAGCCTGTTTCTCCTTCTCTTTGAACCCCTTCCCCCTGTTTTCCCTCTCAAATAAATAAATACTATCTTTCAAAGTATATACTTAAGCTTTAGATGTATTAGTCAAGATAGTATGGCACTGGGAAGAGATAGACACATGGGCTAATAGAACACAATTAGAAAGTCCAGAGACAGACCTAAATGTATGAATTTATTTTCCACAAATTTGTAAAAGCAATTTAAGAGAGAAAGAAGAGAATTTTCCTTAACTGGTGCTATTAAAACTGGATATCTGTATGCAAAACAAAAATTTAACCTAAATCCATACCTCCTATCATACTAAAAATAACTCCAAATTGATCATAGACCTAAATATAAAATCTAAAACTAAAAAACCTCAGAGTAAGTAAAACAGAAAATTGTTGTGATCTTGGCTCAGGCAAAGATTTTTTTTTTTTAAATAGAGTACAAAAAATATGAACCATAACAAAAAATAATAAAGAAAAACTGGATTTCAGCAACATTTAAAACTTCAGCTCTTCTAACTACATTATTAAGGAAAAGGAAATCCAAAACAAAAAAAAAATTTTTTTAAGATTTTATTTATTTGACAGACAGAGATCACAAGTAGGTGGAGAGGCAGGCAGAGAGAGATGGGGGAGAAGCAAGCCCCCTGCTGAGCAGAGAGCCCAACACAGGACTCGATCCCAGGACATGGAGATCATGACCTGAGCTGAAGGCAGAGGCCCACCCCACTGAGCCACCCAGGCATCCAAAAACAACAACAACGAAAACCTTTTAATATACATATCCTATAAAGGTCCATTTTCCAAATATGCAAAAAGCTCTTTCAACTCCATGATAATAAAACAAGCTACCCAATTCATAAAAATCAAGAAAGGATTTGAAGAATTACTTCACCAGAGATGAAACACAAATGACAAGTAAATACTTCAAAAGATGCTACATATCTTAGGATAATTAGGAAAATTCAATTCAGAGCCCAATAAGCTACTACTACACAGATATTAAAATGGCTAAAATAAATACAAATTGATAGTTGCAGGCAGTGAGAAGATGAAGAACAGTGGAACTTTCATACACTCCTGATGAGAATGAAAATGGTATACCTGCTTTGAAAAACATTTGGCAAACTGCAAAATTAAACATACATTCACAATATGAGTTAACAGTGTAAGTGTCTCAGACAAATAAAGAAATATGTCCACAGAAAAATTCACATGCAGATATTTATAGCAGTTTTATTCATTATCACCAAAAACTGGAAACAACCCAAATGTCCATCAAAAAAAAAAAAAGATTCCATATCTTTGGTTGTGATGGTAGTTATATGAAAAAACATATAAATATGCCAATGTCCATACAACTATACCCATTTTACATATACTGTATATTATATATTTTTTAGTGTATTAAATTATACTTTAATAGACCTGACTTTAGAAAGTCAATCCCAGAAGGATCAAAGCTTTACATATGAAAGCCAAAACTTAAATTCTAGAAAAAAGCCATATGTGAGGATCTCTATGACTTTATGTATTAAACAAGACCTAATCAGCATTCCTTAAAAGAAAAGACTGATTATTTGATCACATTAAAATTAAGAGCTCCTGTTTTTCAGAGAGACCGTAAAGTTAAGAGACAAACCACAAATTGGAAGAAAATATCTGCTGAAGGAAATATCTTGAACACATAAAGTATCTCATAAATCATTAGGAAAAAATCGACAACTCCAGAGAATAATTGGCAAAAATTTGAGTAGGCAGTTCACAAAGGAGTAAGAAAAAAAAAATGTAAAGTTGTGAAGATATTCATCCTGAGTAATCTTCAGTTGCAAACTAGTAACTTCAATGAAACAATTTCATACCCATCATTTTAGTATTAGAGCGTGCATCAATGGCAATACTTACACACTTTGGGTTGGGTATGCAAATTGGTATAAGCTTTTTAAGAAACAATTAAGCATCTCCTTGTAAAATTGAACCTACAAGAGTTCACCTGTTCAGATACTGCTACCCCAGATCTATATCTAAGATTAGCCATTGTTAATACACAATTCACAAGAACATGTTGTTAGGAATACAATGTCGAATGGGAACAAAGTAGCGGAAAATTACACAGAGAATAATACCATTTCTAATATATGCATATCTAGCAAAAGTGTAAAAAAAAGCAACAAATGATGTACATATAATTCAGGGTAATGGTTGCTTTAGGGTAGAGGAGAGGAGGGAGGGAAATGAATTCAAGATGAAATGTTTTACTTTCTAAGTCAGATGGAATGTTCCTAGATTATGTTTCATAAAGTTTCATCAATTTATGTATTACATATATTCTTCTTTAGTTACCAAATGCTACATTATTTAAAATTAAATGATATGGTGAAAGACTGGGTGTCTCAATGAGGTCTGAAAATTATTGGAGTGGGAGCAATGAGGATAAATGGGCGGGACTGATAGATGTGAAAGCCCAGAATTGGGGTGCTTACTTTCTTGATGTCAAAGCTGGAGTGTTTTTTGTATTTTGGTTTTTACTTGGTGATAAGGTCTAGGGTGCATTCTTGTTGCCGGGTCGTTAAAAGGTGACAGAAGGGAGTGTAGGAACAGAAGAAATTAAAGAACCTAGAGATTAAGATATCTGACAGATCTATACAGATGCTTAAGTTACCCCAAATAATGGCATTAATAATAAGCTGGGGAGAGCAGTGAGATATGTACTAAGAAATAAAGGATAAGGTAGAGTGGTAATATAGGACAGCAATAAGAGGACCAGTCACATAATTGTCAAGGCCTAGGAGAAGACAAAAATGTGAGACCTCTTCTTCAAAATGTATTTGAAAATTCAAGAAAGTGGGGCGCCCGGGTGGCTCAGTGGGTTGAAGCCTCTGCCTTTGGCTCAGGTCATGATCCCAGGGTCCTGGGATCGAGCCCCGCATCGGGCTCTCTGCTCAGTGGGGAGCCTGCTTCCTCCTCTCTTTCTGCCTGCCTCTCTGCCTACTTGTGATCTCTGTCAAATAAATAAATAAAATCTTGAAAAAAAAAAAAGGGTTTGGAAAGTTGGGGAATGATGGAAAATAGATGAAATTAGTGGTGCATAGAACACAGAATACCCCTGTGATGATGGGCATGTGCTTGTACTTCTGAAGGTAAACAACCATAGCAGAGCATGCAAAGAGATTGAACCTTGAGACCCTTAGAAGAAAGGATGGTGTTATAGACTGAACCCCTCCCACCCCAAATCCATTTGTTGGTACCCTGATCCCCAGGGTGAGGTGACAAGTGTGGACCCTGTCCAGTTGTCCTGATAGTGCTTCTTGGGTATAGCAGAAATATCCCCATCACTTAGCCAGAGACAACATTATAGATATTGAAAGAGAGACTTCCAGACTCCTTGAGATTTCTACTTCTCCAGGTTAAAATTCCCTCTGACACCTCTGGAATAGCATCACATACCCTTTACTTCTCACCAGAGACCTTTGATCATCTAACCCAGCACTGCTCTGCAGTAGGTCCTCCATCCTCCTCCATCTATAGCCACATGGTGACATCCTTCTGTCTACAGCTCTCCACTGGGCTCTTATGGCCCTTGGAATGAGGCAGTGTCTTCTTGCTTTGGTCTTCTCTGAATCCTGCTTTCCTCTTTAGCCTCGTTTTTGGACTTGACCTTGTCTGACCTATACAAAGCATACCATGCTCAGCCCTACTGCACCCTGTAAAAATGACCTTGGAACTTTTCTCTCCTTCTTATTCTTTCACTTCCAAGCCTTTGCCCATGTTGTTTTGTTCTGCCTACATCATATATATCTTTGTTCCCCTACATCCTATCCATACCCAGATATGCACACACATTGTATTTACTTTATCTGGTTATCTTTAATTTATCCTTCTGGTCTCAGTTGACTTTCAAGTAATATTCAAGTGCTTTTTCATGAGCAACATGTAACATCACATATATTGCAATTTCCTGCTTAACTGTCCATTGCCCCTAGTAGACCATGAGCTCAGTAAACACAGCATTCATATCTTTCTAGTGGGCCATTTAATGGTTCAAAAGACCTAATCCATGCAGTGTTTGATACAGGTTAGGTGTTTAAGAAACAATTAGGGCAGGAAGGGAGGGATGATGGAACAATGGAAGAAAGGAAACAAATTATTCAGAAGTTTACAGTTTGTGCTAGACTAATGGGAAAAGCAATCCTGTGACCTATAAATCGCACCAGATCAGTGTGAACAGGTGACTGATGACAATGCCTATGTTTAGGGCTGCAATTGTTTGATTTCCTACTATTATCTAAAGTTCTGGGGTGGGGCCAGAAGCACTCCCCCCTTTTTTTAACGTTGGATGCCTGTTTTTATTCTTTCTCTTTTCCTGACTTGAGCATCAGTAACACTGGGCCAGTCCAATCTCCTTAATCTGGTATTCCCTGGCAGGAGAAAAAAAAATGTGGCTGCTGTGATTTTGATGGTTTAAAAGTAATAATTTGCATATTTTCATTATGCTAATGGAGTCTTATAGAGAAGGGCATGTTTAATAATATTTTTAATGCATTAAATGCATAATCATTTAAAACGACATAGCCAAAAACCTAGAGAGGAAGGCTATGAGGTATGAGGGTGAGCTGGGTTCACATCCAAGTTCCACCCCGAGACAGGGTTTCTGATCAAGTGACTTGACCTTGCTGAATCTCATTCCTAACCTCTGAATGTAGACAATTCTACTTAACAGGGAGTATATATAAAATAATTAAGAATAATAAAGGCACAATACTTAGATCATAACAGATAACCAATAAAAGATACAATGATGTTGCTTAACATTAATTAAGTTCTTACTCTATGTTGCTCTGGCTACAGCCAGAAAACAGTGCAGCATGGAATCAAATTATCTAATCCAGTCAGTATTTGGTGAACTTTATGGCGGAAATCTATGTGAAGTGGGCTCATCTTTCATATTCTTATCCTTCTTTATTATTGCTAGTCTTATCTATCTATGGGGACCCAATTCAGATATGAGATTCCATAGATTCTTTTTTAATCACCTTATCCAAGAGCTTTTTATTTTCTGGTCTACCTTCCGATATAGCTTTGGGTTTATACCGACGATTCTGACATTCTGTTATTGAGGATGATGTTTGCCTTTTCCAGACTACAAATTCTGGGCCACATGCACATTATTGGCATCTCAGAGTTGAAAATATTATTAAAATATCACTTAGCCTTGCTATTTGGAGAAAGGTCAGTTTTATTATTCTAATTTAATAAAGGAGGCAAACTGAGTTCCCCCACAGTTAAGTCAATTTTTCAAAGCGGTGAGAGAAAAAGAAGGAAATGTTCTCTGCAGACCGACTATGTATGGAGCGCTATGCCAATTACACCCCCATTACAAGGAGAGCTATTGTTTATTTAGATCTTTGTGTGTGGTAGGTGTTGTTCTACAGGATTTGCATTTAGGAAACTGTGTGGAACTTACAGGCCCATGATGGAGGTACAATATGCACATTTCTATATAAGGAGCCTCAGGTACAGAAACATGGAAGAACCTTCCATGTGTCCTGCAGGTCAGAGCTGACATCCGAACCTCAGCTTTCCTGCTCTAGAGCCTACCTTTTTAACCACAGTTCTATACTGTTCTTGGAAGTTTTAGATTATACAGTGATGTTACTGCAGAGGAAGATACTGAGAACAAGAAAAGTCCATCACTTTGTTCCAGGTCATACTATTGCAAATTGTTAGTCTAGATGTTTGCAAAGACCTCGAACTCCACCTACAGGACTTGTTCTAAAACACCACACTGGGGCGCCTGGGTGGCTCAGCGGGTTAAAGCCTCTGCCTTCGGCTCAAGTCATGATCTCGGGGTCCTGGGATTGAGTCCTGCATCAGGCTCTCTGCTCAGCAGGGAGCCTGCTTCTCCTCCTCTCTCTCTGCCTGCCTCTCTGCCTACTTGTGATATCTGTCTGTCAAATAAATAAATAAAATCTTAAAAAAAAAAAAACAAAAAAAACCGCACTTTACTCTCCTAATAGTGCTCTCTTTTCACTTACTGATGCTGATCTCCCCCAACCATGTTGGCGGCAAGGTAAGGAAACCCTAGATTTCCACAAACTGAATGCTTTGGGATTTGTTTATTGAATGAACCAGTCAACAAATACAGAGCCCTGCCTATGCCCCTTTGTCACCAGGCACCAGTGAAATGCTAAACCAAACAGGCACCTTCCTGCCTCTTCTGTATGGATTTGTATCCTTGAACAACTCCTTGAATTCGGATTCCTCAGCTGTACCTTTGGGTAGCAGTGATGGTCCCGTGTCTAATGGAAACAAGGTAAATATATGATGTTAATCTGATAATAATTTGAACATTATAGGTGTTCTGAGAAAGGGTGAGCCATATCTGGCTTGAGAAACCAGGGCAGACTTCACTCAGTGTGGCATAGCCCCCAGATAGGCAGGAAAGAAGTGGGGAGGGGGTGTTTTCCAAGAATGAAACAAAATGAGACAATAGTTCTGTGACTTTGTGCTTATAAAACAATTTTTCCCTGATCTACTCAAAAAAGAACATAGTAGGGGTGCTTGGTTGGCTCCGTGGATTAAGCATCTGACTCTTGATTTCAGCTCAGGTCATGATCTTGGGGTCAGGAGATAGAGCCCCATGTGGGGTTCCATGCTCAGCATGGAGTCTGCTTGAGATTCTCTCTCTCCTTCTCTCTCTGCTCCTCCCCCACTCTGCTTGTGCACGCTCTCTCTGAATAAATAATAATCTTAAAACAAAACAGAACAAATGTAACTGATGGCTTGACAAGCATCTGAGACTACTGCAACCCTAGGGTGAGGTGCAGGTGTCTTGACTCTTAGACTTAAAAGTTCACACTTTAATCTTACAATGCTGACACGTTACAGGTAAATTGGAGAGAACTCTCTGGGAGCAAGTGGATGTAGGACCTGCACATATTAAGAAAATTTCCCCTCCAAGTACACATGTCTTTCCTCTCGAAAGGGATGTGCATTTTCTTAGGGCCTCATGTCACTTTTGCAAAGTTGCTTGTGGCCGCCCTGGTTTCGTTGTCAGATGACTTAGTTCCAGTTGAGCTCCTCCGCTTAAGCTGTTAAACAAATGAAAAGCAGAATTGTCACTTTTAAATAGAGTCCGCACATAATCACATTTTGAAATGGTCCTCCTCTGGCTGAGGAGAAGTTGTGTGCATTATAATATTGAATTTTAAATAATATATTACACAAAATAGCTTCCAATTTGATTTGGGGGGATATATTTTCATGAATTATTGAATATCTGATTATTGTAGAAAGCTTTAGCCATTATGCACTGAAACTGTCATTCGCTCAGCTCTGTGATATATGAGCTTGGTTATCAATATTTAAAGTTACAGTGAGCTCAGTGTGAAGCAGTTGAAAGCTGAGACACGGATTAATCGGTAGTGACACAGGCAGAATTTTATCCACACCCCCAATAGGATGGGAAGGAAGATGCTCTGGGAGGATTTTCTAGCCAGTCTTCTGCAAAGCATTTCAAGGTTCACTGTATCTCACAGACTCCCACTCAGTAGAGAGTGGTTCTTACTTATCGATGAGGATTCAGTATAAAGAAAAATCTGCATATATTTTAGCTTTTCTTCATCTTCAGGAAACTTAACATTTTTGTGTCAGATAATAGTTACTTGCAACTCAACTGAATGATGGTGTGTGAAATATCCTTTAGCTTGGTTCATTTGTTTTTGTAGGTATAATGCAAGTTCCCTTCAGGGCTGCTGCTTGCTTTCTTCACTGTTGTATTCCATAACTACCTAAGTATTCTGTATAGAATGGGTGCTTAGTACATGTTTTAGTGTATTTTATTGACTCTATGAATGAATGAATGAATGAATGAATGGAAATTTAGTGGCTGGTGATGACTATACACCTCTGCATAGAGTAGAACATTGTTCTTTTGCATAATTCAAAAGACATATTTTATTGTATGTCTGTGCAAGGACATAGTGTACCACGAGTATGTTTCCTCCCTAATTTAAGATAATTAAATAAATACTAGCCTTCCTGACATGCATCCTGGAGTGTGGCAGACACTGTTCTTGCCCTCGTGAAGGAGTTGTCACTTTCTTAGAGAACAGAGAGGAAGAACAATTATTCATGAAGCATGCAATCAAAGATAACACAGGATGCTTTGGAAAGCATAAAGGAAAAAGTATATCTCCTTATGGAGAAGATCTTCCTAGAGGAGTAATACCAATCATGATATCTGGAAAGGTAAGAGTCAACCAGATAAACAGAATGGGAACAAACAATGGGAACAGGGAAGAGAATGAAGAGTGCACTAGGTCCAGGGAATAGCATTTCTATGAATGTATAGCTGGAAATGATTGACCTTGGGCATGTTTGAGGAGCCCAAAACATTACAATAGGTGAGAAGTAGAGGGACTTCTCTCTCTCCTATATTGATGGAACTAGTATCTTACTTTGAACCAAAATTGCCTCTGAGTCTCAAATGAAAGCAGATAGCAAAGGCAGGGAAAGATTTTTGTCATTTAGAATTTCATGAGACCCTTGTTCTTCTCTCTTGTCCAGATACACAGATACTCATACTCAAGTTGATTTCACTCTTCTTACTTGAAGCCCTGAGTTCTAAAACAAGGCGTTTTCCCCCTGGATACCTATTATAATGGTTTATTTGGCAAAGAAAAAAAAAAAGTATCTCCTTTATAACAAATTTTCATTTTCTAACCAATCTATTGTTTTTCCTAAGCACATACACATAGGTTTATATATGTGTGGATATACGTAGGTATTCTTGATCTGTGCTCAAAACCCAGGAATTCTTCATCACATGGCCTGTTTTCCATTATCTGACTCTTTTCCCCTTCATGCCTTGACATCAGGGAAGCTAAGATATAAACCTAGTTCTCAAGGATACAATTTTCTGCCTTCCTACACAATTTTTGCATGTTTGCTTTTCATTCTTTAATGGACTTTAGATGCGTGGATCATTTAAGAAAGTCTCTGACCTCACTTCTTCCCATTTAAGCCAGCTTTCCCTCACTCTCAACTCTCTCATGCTTTTAAATAATGTGTGCTATATCTTTATTTCTCCACACAGGTATCTGTTGTCCTCAGAGACGTTTGAAGCATCTTGTACTGGAAAATTCATTTTTTTTTAGTTAATTGATATTTATGCCAATATCTAATTGACATTTCATTGTTTGGGTTTAGTATTCTGGTTTAGAGACCTCTTCCCTTTAGATATTTGTGAGTGTTTGTGCTTTGCTCTGCAGTAAGAAGCCTAACACCAATCTCCTTCTTGATCCTTAAAATGTAATTCCCTTTGATTTCCCCTCCCACCTAGGAAGGACTGAAGATCTTAAATGCTAGGAATTCCAAAATTTTATCCTGATGTTCCAGGGTATGGAGCTTTAAAATGTGTTGTTTTCGATAAATGTTTGACTCTTTTGGTCTGGATACAAATAGCCTTTATTTCTGGAAGTTGTTCTGGAATTACGTCTTTGTAATTCCATTATCAGGGGAACTTTATGTTCCCTGTTCTCTCCTTCTGAGCCTTCACAGTCAGACCTCAGTTATCCTACACTGAGCTTCTGATTTTCTTCTTTTTCATCTCTAGCTGTTATTTTTTTTAATTTTCTCTCAGCTTTATAATTCTTTTAGATTTCCTTAAATTCATCTTCCACTTCTGCTAATATTTTTTCTTCCTTTAAGAATATGTGCTATTTCTTTAATATCCAAAACCTCTTTGTTCTGTTAGAAGAAAATTCAGCTGAGTCAATTTGAAGATCTAATTAGCTTTCTTCAGTGATTCATGGATCAAGCAGCAACCCATATGGCAGACAGACAGGAGCTCTGAGAAGCTATAGGGAAGGAAGGCTTTTACAGGCAGGGAGAATGAAGTTTCTAAGAGGTGGTTGTTCCAGGCAAGGTCACCTTCCTTTGGGCAAAGGGTAAAGCAGATTACTTCACTGGTGTTGACCAGGTAATTCCATGTTAACTGGTTACAGATCACATTCCGAAGAGAGGCCAAAACTGTAATTATATTAGATATTAAGTCTTAGTTTGTTGACAGGAGGATCAGCACAAGTAACTCCATTTTAGGCCTTTTTTTTTTCTTTCTTTTTTTTTTTTTTAAACAATTCCCACTTTTTGATCAGACTCTCATCTTAACTAAGCTATGATCAAATTTTAAGGCAGTAATGCCACTCCCTGCTATTGCTGTGGAGTTCTTACAGCTTCTATTGGTGTTCTGTGGGATATACACAGGTCGTGATGTTTTTGGTTTTTTTTTTTTTTTTTTTTCCCTGAGTATCTATGGTATTCTCAGGTCACGACATCATGCTCACAATTTTCTATTTGGTCATTTATTCATTTCCTGATGTTCAGTCTTAGGGAGATCATTGACTTACTTGGTGGCTTGGCTACAACTTGGTGGTTAGTGGCTACAACCATGCATTTCAGGCTTTTGAGCCAGGAAGAGTAGTCTATTATTATAAGCTGAATAATTCCCAATGTCTGGAGTGCAATTTGGAGCCACGGTACCCAAGAACCAAACCAATCAAAATTCAGTAAGTCCAGAGAAGACTGTATTGAAGAATTCAACTTCTTAAGCCTAGTGACCTGTTAGTGATCTTAAGTAGCTTGAGTTTCAACTTCCCCTGAAGTATTAATGCAGGCACAGCTGGTGGTGTTGCCCATAGCACAGAAACTTCCTTGCTCAGCTAAAATATAATTAAGGGCTATCTTGCTGTCAAGAACAACTTTGTCCAGAGCATCTGAGGGTGTCTCTGGGGCAGCCATTGTTTTAGCAGCAGATCCTTTCAGTACTTTTAAGAGTTATGGAAAAGTTGCTGATCATAGCCTCATTCACATTTACTTCTAACCAAGGAAGCAGGGCCCTGCCAAAGAAGTGAATCCTGAGTCATGAAAGACTCCTAGAAAGTCCTTTTTTTCTTTTTTCTTTTTTCTTTAAGATTTTATTTATTAATTGACACAGAGAGACACAGCGGGAGAGGGAACACAAGCAGGGGGAGTGGGAGAGCGAGAAGCAGGCTTCCTGCTGAGCAGGGAGCCAGATTCAGGATCCATCCCAGGACCCTGGGATCATGACCTGAGCCAAAGGCAGACACTCAACGACTGAGCCACCCAGGTGCCCCTGGTAGGTCCTTTCTAATTAAGCGATGTAAATTCAAACGAGTTGACCAATTACTTATCTTACTTAGCTCATTTGTGAACAGTTAGGGGCACAGTAAGATAACCTGAGAAGCATCATGCCAGCCATCTTGGCATTCATAGGCCCAAGGAGCGTGATAACTACCACAGACAAAGATAAATTCTGTTGGGACACAAGCCACTTCCACGAAGTTTGTACAGTTAATGGACAGATCAGGTTTCTTTGTTTCTCATTTTAATGACAGACTTGGCAGTCTGAAAGGTTATCCCCACTTAGCAATGGCTTGGGATATCCAAGTGAGGATGGTATCCTACCAGGTCAATACCAGAGTTAAGGAAAGAAAAGAAAGGCTTTTATGTTGATGAAAAGTAGGAAGTCTTGATCTGGCATCTTGGGCAGACACATTCTATATCAATTCCATTTACCTCTCCTCGTCAGTTTGACTGGGAGATCCCTGGCATCTGCATAGGACCATTTGTGAGGTGGAACTTTTTTTTTTTTTTAAGATCTTATTTATTTGAGAGAGAGTATGAGCATGCAGGAGGAAAGAGGAGGAACAGAGGGAGAGGGAGAAGCTGACTCCCCACAGAGCAGGGAGCCCAGCACAGAGCTCGATCCGAGGACTCTAGGATCATGACCTGAGCCAAAGGCTGCTGCTTAACTGACTGAGCCCCCAGCCCCCCAATGGAGCCTTCTTTAGCTGTGAGATGCACACCTAAGTTTCAAGTTCCTGAAGTTTACCTGCTAACTGGGCAGTGAGGAGGATCTTGTTTAGTCCCTTACAAGGTGAGTCAAGGGCAATCTTTATTCTTAGTGATTCCAAATCAGAAAGATGGGGCAAAATTATGTTATATTGGAGAGTAGAAACCAGGGTATTGGAGTAAATGAGAACTTAGGATCCATTTCAGTTTATAGCTTTATACCAAAACTTCAAAGACAATTAGCAAGATTAGAATCTAGTATCTACATAGGTAGAATCGTAATTTTTCTCTCTACAATTTGTTACAGGACTTTTTTATCCATCAGTCCAAGAGTTTTTGGTCACACCACTTCAAAGAATGAAGAGATAGACCAGACAAAGTGGTGGGCAGCGAAGCAAGGTTTACTGAGTAATAGCAAAATGATAGTATAAAGCTCCTGAGGAGGGAGGGGACCCGAGAGGGTTGCCACTGGAGTTTCTAAGACTAGGGGTATTTATGGGCTTGTTAGCAGGCCATTTTAATCTGATTAACTCTCCATGAGCCTGTCATCCAATCATTTTTTGTCATCTATCCATCACATGGGAAAGAGTGGAGGGCTTCTTCTAAGGTAGTATAAAATCCTTTAAAAGGTAGTTTCCTCTTTGGGTGGGGGCCCCTGTCCCTGCTTAACTGCGTTCCAGCTATCCTTCATCACAATCATCCCTACTTTTTTCTAAAGTTAGTCATAGTAAAATTAATTTGTTTGCATTAAATTTGGCCTGCTTATTTACATAAACACAGTAAGAATAGTGATTGACCTTATAAGCTCTGGTCATATCTGAGTCTATGTAGGTTTCTCTCAAATATGACATTCCAGTCAAAGTCTTGGCAATACAACCAGTGTTTCTAGTTGTGTCCCATTAGTGGGAGAACAGATTCTTACTGAACTTACGTAAATAACTGACTATATTGCCATGAAAAGAATACTCAAGGATTTCCAAATTTTGGAGGCATCACCTGGAGGAAAAATATAAATATTTCATCTTGGTTTATGAAGATATACTTTATCAAATTATGCTAAGTCATAGATAGCTTAAGAAAAGGTTTCCTTAAATCTGGAAAAAAAAAACATTGAAGAACCAGCAATGTGTTAAACAAAAAGGCCATAGGAATTATGATCTTCCTCCTTCTGTCTAATGTAATTAACACTTGTTCTACTTGAATCCAGTTTTTCCATTAGTTCTGGAAATTCTTTTTTTTTAAATTTTTTTTAAGATTTTATTTATTTATTTCAGAAAGAGAGAGAGTGAGAGAGAGCATGAGAGGGGAGAAGGTCAGAGGGAGAAGCAGACTCCCGGTGGAGCCGGGATCATGGCCGCCCAACCAACTGAGCCACCCAGGCACCCAGTTCTGGAAATTCTTACCCAGTTCAGTTTTATGATCTTAAAGTTATTAGAAAACTGTACTTGTCAAAGTCCTTTGTATGAGTCTCCTTGAAGGTGACACACTTTTGCAGAACACTTTTGCAAAAGCTTCTGAGTAAAACAGTAATTATCTATAAGTAACAAAAACAAAAACAAAAAACAACTTTTAAAGGGCACCTGGGTGGCTGAGTGGCTTAAGCCTCTGCCTTCAGCTCAGGTCATGATCCCAGGGTCCTGGGATCAAGCTCCACATTAGGTTCCCTGCTCAGCAGGAAGCCTGTTTCTCCCTTTCTCACTCCTCCTGCTTGTGTTCTCTCTCTTGCTCTCTCACTCTGTGTCAAATAAATAAATAAAATCTTTAAAAAAAAACTTTTAAAATGCCCATTATTAAAGATCTTATGGGAATTTATTATGGAATTAACAAAGAGATTTGGTTATTCCTAAGACACATTTTAAAATGATAACTGGAATTATGATGATAACATTATACCAGGATATATCAGACTCTAGGAATTTCATACAATTTCTGAAATACTTATAACATATACGATACAAATGCAACACGAAGAAAGCTTACTATTACTTATTGACAGTGGTTCCCTGATAATTTAGCACATAAAATATGACTAATTAGATTAACATCTTTTTTTTTTTAATAAGGAGAGAAAACACGTCTTGAGATGTTCCAGAGACCTTCTAGAAAATTCTGAAGTTTATTCAAGGTCAATAAGACTTCATTTAGAATTTAATTTTGGAGGGCATCTGGGTGGCTCAGTGGGTTAAAGCCTCTGTCTTCAGCTTGGGTCATGATCTCAGGGTCTTGGGATCGAGCCCTGCATCAGGCTTTCTGTTAGGCAGGTAGCCTGCTTCCTCCTCTCTCTCTCTGCCTACTTGTGATCTCTGTCAAATAAAATCTAAAAAAAAAAGAATTTAATTTTTTCAAGTTTGTCAAAAATATCAAAAAAGTTTAAAAATACTTGGTCATATAGGATCATAGGTCACTATTAAACAATGCTTATCCATTTAACTGTAGTTGCAATTAAAGACTTTGCAGGGAAACACAGAAAGTTAAATAGTTGTAGAAAAAGCCTTAGGTGTGGTACATAAACAATGAATTCTGGAACACTGAAAAGAACCACCCCCCCAAAAAAATAGAGAAAAAAAAAAAAAGGAAAAAGCCTTATTTTTTTAATAGAAAAGATTCAGTTTTCTTAAATAATCAAAGAGCTGATGATAAAGATAACATGAAGCACAGTAAATTATTTTGGTAAGACCCAGAATCTTTGCTTTCTTGACAGAGTACTTAAAAGGTAAATAAATTTTCACAATCTGTTACAAAAGCAAACCAAAAGTCCAAGAAAATGTTCTTTTAACAGAAAGAAAAACAGTTCTAATTTCACATCAGTGTACTTTTTTCAAAAAGATTTATTTACTTATTTTAGAGAGTCAGAGAGAGAGTGTTGGGAGAGGGGTGTGGGTGGGGAGAGAGAGTCTAAAGCAGACTCTGCTGAGTTGTGGAGCCCAAGAAACATGGAGCTCCATCTTACAACCTTGAGATCAGGACCTGAGCAGAGGCCAAGAGTCGGATGCTTGGTTGACCATGATATCCAGGAGCCCCTACAACAGTGTACTTTTGATAGTAGATCTCATCTTTTTTTTCTTAAGTTAAATAAACCTTAACCATGCATAAAATTCCTTTCCCAACATTCCTTTTCCACAAACCTATTGTTTTGTCCTGTTTTTTCTCTTTCCTATTTTGAAATAGCCAGTTAAGATAAATAGCCATTAAGATAAAATTACTTTTTGGGGCACCTGGGTGGCTCAATGGGTTAAGCCTCTGCCTTCGGCTCAGTCATGATCCCAGGGTCCTAGGATTGAGCCCCCGAATCGGGCTCTCTGCTCCGCAGAGAGCCTGCTTCCCTTCCTCTCTCTCTGCCTACTTGTGATCTCTGTCAAATAAATAAATAAAATCTTTAAAAAAAAGTTAAAAAAATAATACGTTTTTTCCTTAACAAAAATATATCTCTTCCTCATACTTTATTTTACGGAAGGTACACACATCCTACTTTCCTTACATATCGAGGTGTTTTCTTTAATATTTTAGTAACTTTAATTATATGTATTAGAATTTTTAAACTTGAAAACCTTAATTTTTAGGAAAATAAGTAAACAATTGCAAATTGCCTTACATTAGCATTTTATGGCTTGACAAATTTATAAATAGTTTTTATTATTTCTAGAAACATGTTTCTCATACTAAATTTTTCAGTGTGGCAAAAAACTATGCTTACTATAGACCCAAATATCTTTAGTTTCTCTATAAGAAGAAGCCCTAAGTGGATAAGCCCATGTTCAGTAATTAATGTTTCTGTATTTTATCTTATTTGGAAATGGCCAAGATAGTCAATCACTATCCATCATTTAACCTTTCAAAATTTTAAGGTTTCAGGTTTCCAAAAAGATTTAGGGAAAGTATGTAAAAAGTTTACCTAAAAGCTTTTATCCTAAGTGATAAAGGATAGTTGAAAGTAAGGCAGGCAGGGACAAAGGGCTCCCATCCTAAGAAGAAAATACCCTTTAAAGGATTTTACCCTATCCTGGATGGAGTCCTCTACTCTTTCCCATGGGATAGATATATGACAAAAACCTGACTGGATGACAGGATTGTGGAGGGTTAATCAGATTAAAATGACTTGCAAACCAGCCCATAAAAACCCTCAGCCTTAGAGCCTCCAGTGACAAACTTCTTGAGTCCCTTCCCTCTTCCAGAGTTTTGTGCCATATTCACTAGACCTTGCTTTGTTGCCCACCACTCTGCCTGGTCTACCTCTTCATTCATCAAAGTGGTGTGACCAACAAACATGGGCACCAGAGGAAAAAATCCATAAACTATTCACATCTATTTAATTCACTTGTTCTCAACAATTATGTGGATGTTAAGAAAATTTCACCATATCAAGTTTTTATTGTTGTTGGAAAATTTTGTAGCAAATAATGAAGCCAGGTAGAATAAAAGCTTTTTGTCTGTATTATATTCAGTATTGATAATGCTATAAAAACATGTCTGTTTGGGGGCATCTGGGTGGCTCAGTTGGTTAAGCATCTGGCTTTGGCTCAGGTCATGATCTCAGGGTCCTGGGATCAAGCCTCATGATGGGCTCCCCGCCCACTGGGGAATCTGCTTCTCCCTTTGCTCCTCTCTCCACTCCTGCTCTCACTCAAATAATAAAATCCTTAAAAAAGAAAGGAAGGAAGGAAGGAAGGAAGGAAGGAAGGAAGGAAGGAAGGAAGGAAGAGACGTGCCCATTTAAATTAAACCAAAAAAACTAGCTTTAATACCAAATGTTTCCCCAGGTCATGTGAACCCAAAAGATACTTGGGTTAGTTTCTATTACATTTCTGAGAATTTTAGGAGTCCTTAATTCATAATAACACTTAATTTTCATTAAGCCCATTAAACAGAGCTCTTTTACAAATAATCTTCTTTTTTAAAGATTTTATTTGACAGAGAGATCACAAGCAGGCAGAGAGGCAGGCAGGGGGTGGGGGGTGGGGAAGCAGGCTCTCCACTGAGCAGAGAGCCCGAAATGGGGCTGCATCCCAGGGACCCTGAGACCAGGACCTGAGCCAAAGGCAGAGGCTTAATCCACTGAGCCACCCAGATGCCCCTACAAATAATCTCTGTGATACCATCTGGAGATGGATGGATGGGTAGGTAGATAGATAGATAGATAGATACATGCATACATACACATACACACATAAATAGGCTAATGCTGTTGGTTCCATGTTCAAAGGAACAAGACTGATACAAAGCGAAAGTCAAGCAAAGCTTTATTTCGTGCCAAGCATCGAGAATCAAACCAACCGTTCGGGGCCGTCTCTTACAAAGAGGCGACGCCTCCCTGCCTTACAGACTAACTTTTATAGAGCAAAGCCATGTGGTTGAGCCTGGCCACACACAGGTGGCCAATGAGATTGTAACACACAGTGAAAACTGCACAGTCATGCTAGGTCACACATGGGTGGCCAATTGAATTACAATTCACCCCATAGTAGCTATTTGAACTAACCTATCACCTTGGTCAGAATTGGCACCCAAAAGGTGGGGCCTACAGTCCTTGGTAGCTAGGGAGACAGTATGTGCGCCCCATTGATTGGATGTTTCCACCTGGCCCGACTCATCCCAGCATGGCATCCAGGCTCTGTTCTCTCCACCTGACCTGACCCACCCTTGTATTCGGGTTCTGTTATCAGGGGCTGGTGGACCATATCTTACTACATAAACAACACAATAGCTGTTTAATTGGAGAGATGGAATCGCTCTGGCTAAATAGGCCCTTACAATGCAAACAGAGACTCTATAGTTTCCACTTAAAAGTTAATGCCATGAGTCAGGTATGATTATACAAAACTCACTAGTTTTAACAGAGATAGATCCAAATTACCTTTCTGGTAGATGGAATAAATTGAGGTTACCTTTTACTAGTATTTGTGAAGAAAATGGTTAAAAGAGTTTTAATTTACCTAAGTTTTAAGTGACATTTCCTCCTTTTGTTCTTCTTCTGATAAGAATTACCTCCCTGAAGTTTGCATTTCAAAGAGATGGCCTGGATAAGTGTTCCTGGAGGGATCAAGTAGAACATTTACATCTCAAAGGCAGAGGGAAAGAGTGCAAGTTCTTCTAAGAAGGACTTTTGTGTCCTAAGGCCAGATTTTTTACAATGCCTCTAAGCCTTTTAAGATCAATAGATTCTGTTAGTTGCTTATCAAAGGACTGACACACCCACCCACCTATGTTGGAAAGGTTTTCTTGCCTCCAAGGTACATTTAGCTTCAGAAAGAATGCCTAAAACATATTTTTATCAGGCTCTGAATATCAACTTCCAAATTGGCCAAATTTCTGATCACAGAGTTATTAAATCCTTTCAGATATATTGTCAGGTTGCAACTGGGACAAACGGTTAAATGCTCCTGGCAGTATTAGACTAACATGGGTCATGGGTCATGAGGACCCATGAAGTTTCCTCAAAGAGTGCAAAGGATACTGTCTTCACAAGACCAGAAGTCACTCCCAAAGTTAATCAGAAGAAAGAGCCAATGATTGGCCTAAGCAGGCAGGAAACCCGGCCAGGATCTTAGTGAGACAGGGGAACTGAAGGGATCCCAGGAGAGAAAAGGCTGTTGTTGTTGTTAACCTTGGCTTCTTTTTCTGCTTCTATTCTTGCTTGGACTTGCACCCCCATCCTGCTCTACACAGCCATGCAATGCAAATAGCACATATCCTCCTTATAAGGGACAAAGAGTTAATGATTTCCCTAGAATGGGTAATATCTAAGGAAGGACTAGATGAGAATGATGGGATGAAGTCTTCATTCCCAAAGCCCCCTGATTCCAAGGGATAACACCTGAGCCCTCCTCTTGGTTCTTATTGGTTCATGAATGCCTGAAAAGACACAGACACCAGACCATCATCCTCAGTAACAAACCCCAGACCCTGAACAAAGAAAGACCCCCTCTTTTTCTTTCCACATCTCCGGACACTCCATCTGATTCCCTATAGATCTTCTATAAACTCTTGCTTCCACCTCCTGCTGGCTCACATTTGATTTCCATCCTGGGCAAAGCCAGGGACCCTTTGGCTATTCCTGTAGGACCCTTCTTCTCCATGGGTCCCTGGACCTGGCCTGCCTGCATGATCTGGACAGAAAAGGAGCCACTATGCTCCAGAGATCCAAGACCCAGTCTGGAAATAATTTTCACCCTTAACCCAGCTTCTGGCAGTTTGCCTAGGATCCCCTCTGCAGGCTCTGGTATCTAAAAGATTTTGGCAAGATTTTCCCTTAATTTTAGTTTCCCTTGCTGTTTAAGGGAAGAACATAGTGATTAACCAGGAAATTGCTTAATCCTCTCAAACGAAGGAATGGTGGAAGATAGGAGCCCATCTTTGAGAGTAGATATGGAGGTATCTATAAGGACACTAACTTGAAAGACTTTTGTTTAGTCGTGTAATCTCTTGAGAGTGAAAAGAAGATTCAGACATATTACCAGAGTGGATACTCAAATAAAGGAGGACAAAGGGGGAGCAGTAGGGGATTTGATAGTCTTAATCTTTTGTGTTAGGTACCTTTTATGTCTTTCTCACTGGCCTTTTATGACAGATCTTTCCATGAAGTTATTTTGACATTTTTGAAGCCCTTTGGAGGCTTCATGCGCCTAAAATTAGAATCCCATTCTACTTACTTGCTTTGGGAGCCCTTGCTTTTACTTTTTACTTATGTAGTTATTCATTCATTCATTCATTCATTCAGACAGCTTGAGCATGCAAGTGGAAGTTGCGGTTGTGGGGAGAGAGAAAACTCCAACCCTAGCTTGGAGCCTGATGTGGGCATCAATCTCATAACCCCATGATCATGACTCCAGCAGATTGAACCATCCAGGTGCCCCAGGAGCCCTTGCTTTTAAATGATCTTGATTAACAGGAATGTTTCACATAGAGACCACTGTTATTCTAAGTAGCTTTTAGTAAGATTTCACTGAGTTTGGAAATATCTATAGATTCTGGTAATGGAAGAAGTCATGCTTACCTGTTTAAACTTAAAAGATTCCATTTCTTTTAGCTAAGCATTTTGGGTCTCTTAGAGCCTGAGGGATGTGTGGTAAGGGATTGTGTGGTGTTTTACAGTGTACCTTGTTGCACAGAAATTTTCTTGAGGTTGTCAGGGACCCGATATTCATCTATTCCATTCCATGACCAATTTATCCTAACATGGGAATCCTTGGGTTAGGTGGTGAGCATTCTAACAGCTTTTAAATACTCAACCTGTGCCCACCAATTTTGTGGGTGCTCCTGAGATTTCCCCTTAGCAATAGTCTTTTATCTACACAAAATAAGAAACATGCGTGTTAATATATCAACAATACTCAAGAGATGTTATGGCTTCCTGGCCAAGAGAAGGCCCTCGTGTGTACCACCACCAGTTCCCACCATGGAAACTTGCACTGGAGAAAAGGTTGAACCAACAGACCTCAACAAATAGAGACTTCAGGCTGTGGGCTCCACACAAGAGCTATAAATTGTCATCAACAGTTCCCATGTAGATACTGGGACAGAATCAAGGGCTGGGTGTTTCTACTAATTAAACAGGAATGGTGGTCTGAAATAAGCACTAGGGGCTTGGGCTCTGGACAGAACTATTTGACAGCCAGAGCTCACTTGCCCTGAATTGGAAAGCCAGTTAGATTCAGAGCTCATCCCAAAAATAACAGAACTCAGAATTGAGAGGAAGTTACCCCCTGGAAATGGTGAGAAAGACTGTGAACTCAGATTGATGCTTGGGCAGCACACCTTTGTTTTTTGCTGTCCCGGAAGCCACCTGAAGTCTCTTTTGGTCCCACCATTGCCATCAAATCTGTTAAAAAACAAAACTAAACCAACTCAATTTAAGGCTTTAATTGGCTTTTTCAGTGATTCACGAATGAAGCAGCAACCCACCTGGCAAACAGAAAGGAGCTCTGTACAAAATGGAAGGCTTTTATAGGTAGAAGTGGGAGGAAAAAGGAAATTTCTAACAAAGAATGGATTATTTCAAGCAAGTTTACCTTTCTTTGGGGAAAGGACTGGGGTCTATTATGCAAATTACCTCACTAGTGCTGACAAGGTAATTCATTCCGATTGACTGGTTAAAGATCACATTCCTGGGAGAGGCCAGATCTGCAATTAGATTAGACATTGGGTCTTATTTGCTGACATGGAACACAGCTTAAGTAACTCCATTTGAAGCCCCTTCCTCCCTCCCTCCCTCCCTTCTTTCCTTCCTTCCTACCTTCCTTCCAACAATTGTTTTCTAATTTTTCTTGAATATTTTCTCTTAGCTATCTAGTAATATTGGTTACAGTCATTATTTCATTGTGCTTTGAAAATGCTGTTTTTCTCCAATTCCTTTTGTTTGTTTTTGCCACCTACAGAATGAAGGTTCTTAAATTTGTGGTAGTCCCTAGGTATTATTCATATTTAAATGAGTCATTTAAATACACCCATTTTTTTTTCCTAGTGTGTTTCTCACAGGGTAATTGATCAAAACTTGGAGAGCTTGGCACTGACTATCCTGATTTGTAAGTTGAATCTTCATAGGAATCCTTCAGGTTCCATTTTGCGGGTTGGGGGGGTGTGTATTGGAGTTAAGTTGGAGAAAAGAGGCAGTAGGGGTCTCATGATGAATTATGCAAATTTCCACTCAGTCCCATTCCTTTCACCTCTGTTCCCTACTGCTTCAGGTCTCACAAGGTCCTATGGTTCTCTGGTTCAGTTTAATAATTAAACATATCTTCCATTTCAAGAGGTGGAGGGTGGTCATAGTTCTCTGGCTCTGTATGTTAAGAGGGAGAATTTGGGAACAGTTTCTTTATTCATACTTTCATCCAATACTTCACATTTTAGGCCAGACCTTGCTGCTGCTTTCTGAATAACTGGGCATTTCTAATTTCTGACTCTTTTCCCCGTTCCTCAGTGTAGATTCACCTCACTTGTTCCCTATTGGCACCATCCTCTGCAGGCTCTCAGATTTCACCTTCCTCTGCTTTCAAATGATAACAATAAAAAGTTAAATACTATTTATCCAGCATTAAAGCTATGAAAAAATGCATATCCCCTCTGGGTTTGTCACTTTTTAAAAATCCATTTACTGAAAGATTTAAAGAGAAAACAGAGATACATGCATTTATCCAATCTGCATTTTTTTTTTAAACAGATGTCTCTCAGACCATTTTTCCACAGTGTTATTGAGATCTGAAAATAACAATCAAAGCATGGAATTTAGCAAAGGCATAGATAGATTCCTGTTTTCCTACTCCTTCTTTTACAGAAGATAAAAGAGAAACTCTAAAAAGTCAGTGTGATACAACAGTAGCAAAGTGTCTAATTTTGGCGAAAAAAAGCAAAGTGTCAGAACTGGGATTTGAACTCTGTGTTTTTACCAACGTCTTTTTTTGCGTGTGAAATTTTGTTGCTTCCCTATGATGCATTACTAAGTTTCTGCTTTGTTGGAGTTAATATGTCTATGATTTTCTTAATCATCAAATTATCCCAGAGTTTGTAATAATAGATCTAGACCACTAAACAGACATTTGTAGGTCTGTATGAAAAAAAAAAATCTTTGAAATGTCCTCATTCAGTTAAATACAAGGTTTTGGCACCCTAGGGCCTTGCCATAGATGTTCTATAGAAGGTTTTTTTATATATTTCTATCATATTTAATAAAAAAATCTTTGATTTTTTTGAAATGTTACAAAATATCTATTCTATTTTGTGTATTTGAGCTGAAAAACCAATTTTGCTCTTTGAACATAAAATTCATTTTGAATAAGACTGTAAATGTTTAAAAAACACTCCAAATAATTTTTCACATTGCATGTAACAAATTTCCTGCATTGTGCCCCACATTTTATCTTTTACCTATTAGTTAGGAATTCATTTTTCAAAATTGTTTTTAGTTATTGGTCATCTGTATTCAAATTTCATATTATTAATTTTTAGTTCTTTAGAACTGTTTTTAGGATATGAAACATACAAATTTTCTTTTCTGCCACTTCGCTGGTAAATTTTCAATTTTTTTAAACATAAATAAGTTCTATTTATAGAAAAGGAACATGTGTTCTCTATGAAGGGATGGAGCTTATATATATGTATATATATATACACATATGCTTGTATGTGTATATATACATATATATATTCACATTTTAAAAAGTAAACAAACTTTTTGTGTGGTTTTCAGCTATTCTCCCATGCTATGAATCTGAGGAGATTGACATTCTTCTTAATAGTTGGGGCTATGACAGTTGCCATATCAACATTTTAGACATGACATTGAGGACAAAGAGGAGGAACAAGCTATAAGAATTGGACTGAGGCATAAGTCTATTTAATTTGAGAAATAATCTATTTTGAAGATTGTAATCTATCTCCCCACCCCTTAAGAACAAATTCTCTAAGTTTTGTGGGTTTTTTTCCTACTCATATAGCTGACACACAGTTATAATAATGATCTGAATCTGGTAACTCTACATTTCTTACATTTGCCGTATATTCTGAGCAGTTTTGCTTTATGATATAATTTTTTTTCAGGTTTCTAAGATTATCAATAGTACATAATTATCACCAAGTATCCTTGTTACCATAGTTCACTGGCCATCTTTATATCATATTTTACTCAATTTTGAGTATTTTTTTCACAACCCTCGCTATTGTTATTAAAGAGATTATTTGACTATAGGTTTATTGTTATTATTTACATGACTTTGGATCAGATGAATTCCTGGTAGTAAGGTATTTATTGAATTTTCTATTCAGACCAATTATACCTATTATATCTTTGAGGATAAATTTAAGACAGCTTTGTAGATGATTGTAACGATGTTCTATGTATTTTGTGTGTAAGGAAATCCATTATAGTACTGTTTGTAATAGTAAAAATTGAAATCTCTAAAAATCCACTTAGGAGGGGTATGGTTAAATAAATTGTCATGAACTTCTATGAATTATTATGCAGAGGCCATGGAATATTATACAACAACAAAAAAGAGAATGTATAGCTCAACTTGAACAAAAACTGGTAGGTTAAAAAAAGTAAATCATCAAGAAAAACAAACCCTTCAAATTATATTTGTGTATACACTCTGGAAGACTTAAGAGATATGTATTGAATTCTTTTTTTTTTTTAATTTCTCTTTTTTTTTCCTTAGCAAACATTTTCAATATTGAAGTAGTCAGAAAATTTATTGGAAGCAAAGAAAGATAGAGTCAGTGTTCAAGGAAAAGTTCCAGCTTTTATAGCTTTTATTGTTCAACCTGTTATTGCTTGAGGTTTTCCCATAAATACATTTTTATATACTACTTAGGAAATAAGAAACAGGAAAGGCAGAAATGAGGGATGGAGGGAGGCAGGGGAGAAGGATCTACTCTTTTTTTTTTTTCCTTTAAAGATTTATTTATTTATTTCTGAGGCGGGGTGTGGGGGGAGGGCGCTGATGCAGAGGGAGAGAATCTCAAGCAGACCCTGAGATCATGACCTGAGCCAAAATCAAGAGTTAAATGCTTAACTGACTGAGCCACCCAGGCTCCCCCACTCTTAATATAATAAAGAGTGTCACTCTGAAACCAAATGTCATAAAACAATTAGAATCAATGAAGAAAGTCCATTGACATCTCCTTTAATTTTATAAATAAAATATGTTCACGAATATTATTGCCACTTTTAATTTTATACCTTCTCACAGATTCCTTTATAGAAAGTTTAAAGGGGAAATAGGTATTGTATAGATAGGTAGGTTAGTAGATAGTTGGACGGATGGATGGATGGATGGATGGAAAGATGGACACATAGATAGGAAAATAAAAATCCACTTTAAAAAAGCAATTGGGAGGCACCTGGGTGGCTCAGTGGGTTAAGCCTCTGCCTTTGGCTTAGGTCATGATCTCGGGGTCCTGGGATCGAGTCCCACTTCGGGCTCTCTGCTCAGCAGGGAGCCTGCTTCCCGCTCTCTCTCTGCCTGCCTCTCTTCCTACTTGTGATTTCTCTTTCTCTATCAAATAAATAAATAAATAAATAATCTTTAAAAAGAAAACATTAAAAAAAATGCAATCAGAAGTCATGATGTGGTGAGTGATGTGAAGTGTGTAAACCTGGTGATTCACAGACCTGTACCCCTGGGGCTAATAATACATTATATGGTTATAAAAAAAATTAAAAATGTAAAAAAAGAAGTCATAATGTGGAAACATCAACAATAAAAAAAATGACAACAATAAATTATGATTAAGATTTATAGAGGGCTTCTTATGTGCCAGTTACTCTCCTAAGTGTTTTCCATTTATTAACCCATTTAATACTTACCACACCCTTATGAGGAACATCTCATTTATGGACAGGGTTTCTGTGGCACACAGGGGTAAGTAAATTGCCCAAGGAAATAAAGGTAGGTAGGAGCTGACCCATGATTAGGAGACCCAGTTGATCTGCTTTCAAGATATTATGCTTCCAAAAACTACTCTTAACTGCCAAAAAGAATGTTAGTATAATAATAATTACCACTTGAAAAAAAATACTTAACCATCCTTTCATAATAGTAATAAATTATGAAATATTGAAGCATAAATTGAATGGGCAATATGTAGTCATAAGTAAATCTATAAAATCATGTTAGAGAGAATTTAAAAGAAGATTTGATTAAATGGTTGGATACACTAAGTTCCTAAATGGGAAGAGAAAATATTAGAAAATAGTCTATTAACCTTGATTTTTAGATTTTATTTAAATCAAGTTAAAACTCAAACTGTCTTATCTTTGAAACTTAATTAAATGATTTTATATTTATTTGGAAATATAAGTAGGTAAAAAATCCAATATTCAATAAGAGTATCATAACCATAGTCTAGTCTTATCAGATAATAAAAAAATAATGATGTTGTTACAAATATGAAACATAAAACAAAATTGAATACAAAATATAAATCACAAAGGTAATGAGTGTATTATTTAGCTTGCTTTTGATAGGCTGTTACTAATACCACTTGTGATTAGCCTAAGTGATAAAGAGGGATTGATTACTTCCCATAATTGAAAAAGCCAGAAATATATGGGCTTAGGAACAGTTTGGTCAGATTGAATCTTCATTTCTTTGTGGTTTTCTTGGCTTTTCCTTCAGCCTAGTGCCAGACTGATTTCCCTTATGGTTGCAAGATGGTTACTCTCAGCAATTTTGATATCTCACTTCCTTAATCACATCACGGGAATAGACCAGGTATATTCCCACAACAGTCAGATTATCCTATTTTGGCTGTAACTGGGCCTTTTACGAACCAACATTATGGCCATAAGAATACCACACATTGAGTTAGTTTGCACTGGATTAAGGCTAAAGTTGGTCTTCCTCTCATCTGGCTATATCCAGTATGAGAAGTTGCTTCCTAAGGAAAAAATCTCAATTTGATCAGAATGGTAAGAGAGAAAGGATGTTGGGCAGTGAAGGGGAAAGAAACAAGCATATGTGTGTGCATGTGTATTATTACCTTCATTTTACAGATAGGGAAGTGGAATATTAGAGAGTTCAAGGAACTTATCTACTTATCTGTAGGCTCATAGGTTGTAGATTCAAGATTTTAACCCATATTTATATAACTCCCTAGCTATTGTTCTATGTAATTCCATTATCACTTTGTTTTTCAATTGGAAGACTTCACTCAAATATCTATAGTAATATACCATTTGGGGGGAAATGACACAAATTGAAGTTTCTAGAGAGGAGATAACAATACAATGAAAATAGTAAATGCTATCTTACCATCTGACAATGAGATCCTTCTTGGGAAGAAAACTATCTTTGTTTGAAGAAACAACCCAAAATACTACTCAAAGTGGGTCAGATTCACTTTTGCAATATGGCAAGGCTTTAAAGGGGGGGAGCAAATGTATCTGTTGAAGAATAAGAGAGTATTTTCTTTGGAACTCCTGAGATCAGCAGGAGACAAGGGTGAGGAAAAAGGAGTGTTAAGGCTCAGGGATATAGGTCTATAATGGGAAGGATGGGAGAAGATGAAGGTCAGAGCTAAGAGCACATGGTGGGGACAACTACGCAGTGGTGAACTGGTGGTGACTGGACACTCAAAGTTTGTTTGCACCACCGTGATATTAACATTTTTTCTGCCTCCTCCCACCCCTTGAGATCTTCAGTAATTTTCAGAAATGGTTTAGATACAACTCACATATTCATAGAGGGAAAGACAGAAGTGAATCTTAAGTCTAAATTCTTAGCATGGTACAAAGGAGAAAAGCGGGTCTGGAAGCAGGGATTAAAAACCAAGATTTCCAAGTTGGGGGTTGTGGGGGGTGCTTCTAAAAATGTGTAGAAAAATATTTCCAGGGCTGAGTATATTCAGACATCTAAGGCCTTTGGGGTCGCCTGCTGATTCTGCCTAGAGTTTGAAGATCAGAGAAGCATCCTGCTATTCTAATTTATGCATGTTAGCAAATGTAGACTGAAGGAAACCAACACAGAGGCTTTCCCTATAAACATTCTTCACTTCCATTTGCTCTTCTTTCAGAAAAGGTTTATTGTGCTCCTGACATCCTACTAAACTATGAGGATGCTAAACATAAAAGTAGTCCCCTATCTTCATGGAATTGACATCCTAGTAGAGAATTCAACACTAATTTATTAAGCCACTAATTCTGTAATTGTTATTATTTTAATTATAATTGTGATAAAAGTGACATAAAGAAAAAAAAAATACAGGAGTTAAGAGACCATTAACTTCCTGCAGAGAGCCTGCACTATTTTGGAGACAGCTGCTGCTGCTTCTTCTTTTTTTTTTTTTTAAAGATTTTATTTATTTATTTGTCAGAGAGAGAGAGAGAGACAGAGAGAGAGAGAACACAAGCAGGGGAAGCAGCTGGCAGAGAGAGAAGCAGGCTCCCCACTAAGCAAGGAGCCCAGTGTGGGACTTGATCCCAGGACTCGGGGATCATGACCTACCTAAGGCAGATGCTTAACTAACTGAGCCACCGCGGCGTCCCTGGAGACAGCTTCTTAAGGAAGCACCACTTTAGAATCTTGACTAGAGAGTGGGAGAAAAGAAACACCATGAGTGGCAGATGGGCGAGCTTCAACCATAGTAGAGACTGGATGTTACACATCCTGGCAAGCTCGTCAGTAATTTTAGTCTTAATTAGAAGAACATCAGAAGCCATTAAAAAATTTAAGTCCATCGGGAGTGGAAAAAGTGAAGATCCAGTGGATCCAATGGTGTACATGGTAAGGACATAATAGTCTTTTCAAAAGCATGATTTAGGTGGATCCCCCAGTCTTCAGTTCTTTACCTGGGCCAGAAAGAAGCTCCTAAATTTTCTCTATAGGTAGCAAGCAGCAGGTTGGACTGTTTTTAATTTAGATCTGAAGAGAAAAGAATCAGACTTGGCTCCTGTTTTCCCATGCTTCAGAAGACTCTAAGAAAGAGAGAATGAACTAGCTTTATCGCAGGAGAAAAAATGGAGACCTTCCAGGGAGAGGAGCACAATTGAAGTCTGCTTGAAATCCCACCATTGGTTGCAGGTTAAAAACCTCTGGGCTGTCTTCCCGCTGAAGTCTGTCATTGATGGAGCAAACACAGAGGCAACTATCAGCTTCACCCATCGCCATCCTTAGCCCCACCCCCTACCCCCAAACCTCTTTGGTACTGGCTCAATACATTTGCTTCAAGGCACATTTTATCTCACTGGTGATTGTAGCTGAGCTGGGGAAAGTTATACACAGGCAATTGGAAGGCTCAGTGGTTCAGAAAAGTCTGGTATGTGCTGGATTCTGTCTTAGCTCAGGCTGTAATAAGATAATACTATAGACTGGGTGACTTAAGCAACAACCTGTATTTCTCACAGCTCTGGAATCTAGAAAGTCCAACAGCAAGGCTCCAACAGGGCTGTTGTCTGGTGAGGGCTCTCTTGTGTACAGATGTTCCTCTTCTCCCTGTGACTTCCCATGGTAGAGTGAGAGAGATCATTTCTCCGATGTTTCCTCTTATAAAGGTACAAATGTTGTGCATGAGAGATCCACTACCAAAATCTAATTACACTCCGAAACCCCCACCTCTGAATGCCATTCTACAGGGGATTTAGCCTTCATCCTATGAATTTTGGAAGGGGTGATGACAAAAAGATGGAAGTTCAGAGTGTATAGTAGATAGTAATTTATCCCATTCTAGACCAGTGCTTCCTTACATTTAAACAGTGGACCATCACCAAAACTGGGGATAGGGGAGTGATGCTTGTTAAAAATGCATCTCCTCAATTGTATCTCAAACACACTAAATTAGAAATTTCATTGGAGGTTATTGTCAGGAATTTATTTTTTCATAAGCTCCCCAGATGATGGCTGTGTACATATACGTTGGGGGACCAATGACCTATAGTATTTCTCCAGATAAACCAATTATAAGAATCACCCACAGTGTTTATTAATGTACACAGATTCATTGGTTCAAGGTTCAGATTTGGTAAGTTAGTAATCATTCCTTGGAATCTGGATATTTACCAATCCCCATGAGCCCCAGGATGGTTCTCAAAATACTGGAAGTTTGGGAAACGATGATAGAGTTTGGGAGTGTGGTTGAAGGAGAAAAATGCTGGGTGCCATGTTTCTTATCCTGGAGGCAATTGAGAGCTAACTGTGGGTTGTCAGTAGATTTGTGATCGGGGCTGTTTTCAAGAATCCAACTTGGTAAAGTCTTCTGGAAGATGTTTAACCAATTGGGTTAACATTACTTTGACTGACAGCTATGGATCACATTTTCCTATAGGAAGCCGTTGCTGTTTTCAGTAAGGTCTTATGTTTGTATAGCACATTCTAAAGCACCTTCATGTATATTGCCCCAAAGTTCCTCAGAATAGCACTATAAAATTAACAAGGGAGATTTGAAAGCTGAACCTCAGAAGGATGAAATTAATTCCCCAAGACACCAGTTGGTAACTGTCACAAAAAGGTCTTAAGTTTGGCCCTTGGATCTATACAAAGATTCCGAACTTTTAAAAAAATTATTATTACTATTTTTTTTTTTATTTGAGAGGGAAAGAGTGAGAGAGAGAAAACATGAGCTGGGGTAGAGGAGCAGAGGGAGAGAGAGAGAAGCAGGCTCCCTGATGAGCAGGGAGCCCCACATGGGGCTCGATCCCAGGACTCCAAGATCATGCTCCATGCCAAAGGCAGAGGCTTAGTGGACTGAGCCACTCAGGGGCCCCTAAGATTCCTAACTTTTTAACTTTCGTGAGAAGGAGAATGAATCAACTCCTACACCACAAAAATACAAGGTTCTTCATGGTCAAATACAGAAACTGAGACTGTGTCCAGTTTCAGAACTGTCTCTGTGCTGCCCTCTTGGACAGATGGCTATACTCCTTCTTCCTTCAGCTTTCCAAGTAACTCTACCCAGCTCAACTTTTACCCCTTCTTCTGTGAAGTCCTTTGGTGGACTTAAATCTGTGTTTATCTGCACGTTGGTTTGTTATCTGTTCCCACTAACATTTTTACCTTTCATGTTGTGACTGGCTGTGCTGTGAATTTTCCTTGTGCAACTAAAATTCTACAATACATTAGCTTGTTTGTGTTTTGTGACCTTTTCCCTCACCATGATTTCAAGTTTCATGTTGTCTAGCATATAGTCCTCAGGAATTAACAAAAAGAAAGTGCTCAATTAATAACTGGTCCAATGAATGGATAGAAAATCACTATCTTAAGTTTCAGTTTACTTAAATTTAAAATGGAATTATTATTCTCTACTTTAAAGCATTGATATAAGTGTGATAAAAGATAATGCATGTATTAAAATGTCGAGCATATTTTCTAGGACATATGGATGCTCTGTAGGTAATGAATCCTTGATCCTGTGGATACCAGAGTGAGAATCTCAGGCCTCCCATAGACGCCTAAGCTCAGCCCCAGGGAACTTTGTGTTGGCTACTTTGCATGGACTAACAGAAGTGAAGGAGGTGGTGGATGAGTTGAGTTCTTAGTAGCAGCAAGTATTAATTTAGCTGATAGCTGACGCTGGCTGTTTTGGATGGCAGTCTTCCAGCTGGTGAATGGAAACTACATGATTCTCGATGTTTAAAAATACCCTGAGATGGATTAATTGTCGGTTCCTGACAGGCGAAGGGGTGTGTATGCCACTTTATTCCCTGACCCTGCACTCAAAACAAAATAACACACCAATTGATTTCCTATCCCCCCCGTTAAGAGTTTTGTAGATGTTGTGATTGTATTAATGAGCATTTTTATAACACTTTAGAATTTAGAAAGCCCTTCTGCATAGATCCCCTCTTTAAAATCTCATAGTCCTTTAGAGTGAGACTCTGGTGAGCAAGTAAGTGCCCAGGCGTTGATTGAAAACCCTCTGTAATGAGGTAGGTAGGACAATCACAGGTTCCCTGTTAGTGTTCCCATTTTATACATGTAGAAATAGTTTGGGGAAACCAAGGTCACTTGGAAAAACCAAGGGCACACAGCTAGTAAGGGTTAAAGATTAGTAAATGATTTGGGATCCCAGAGACAGGGATCGCCAAGCTTCCTATATGTAGCAAAATATTGAATGGGCTGTTTCCTGCCTCATCTTCACTGAGGGGTTGCATTACTTTATGGGGCTGACATGACAAAACACCATAGCCTGGATGGCTTACGCAGCAGAAATGTATTTTCTCAAGGTTTTGGAGTCTGGAAGTCCAAGTTTAAGGTGTCAACAGTTTGGTTTCCTCTAAGGTGCCTCTCTTTGGCTTCTGGATGGCTTCCTATCACTGCCTCTTCCCACAGTTGTCACTCTGTGCATGTGGGGCTTGGTGTTCTTTTCTTTTTCTTTTTTTTTTTTTTTTTAAGATTTTCCTTATTTATTTGACAGAGATCACAAGTAGGCAGAGAGGCAGGTAGAGAGAGAGAGAGAGGAGGAAGCAGGCTCCCTGCTGAGCAGAGAGCCCGATGTGGGGCTCGATCCCAGGACCCTGAGATCATGACCTGAGCCGAAGGCAGAGTCTTTAACCCACTGAGCCACCCAGATGCTCCCAGGGACTTGGTGTTCTTTAGTGTGCCCAGTTTCCTCTTCTTACAAGGACACCAGTTAGAAAGAAGAAAGAAGAGATCTGATCTTAAATCACATTTAGAGTTAAGGTTTTGACTAAGATCTTAGATATAGTCATTGGTTGCTAGGGCAATGATCATCAGAATCACAAAGAAATACCACTTTGCATTCACGAGGATCTATAATCAAAAAATGGAAAATGATATTGTTGGTAAGAATGTGCCATGCCAGTGGTTATGTAAAATGGCTCAGCCCCTGTGGAAAACAGTTTGGCATTTCCTCAAAAATTCAAACATAGAATCACTCTATTATGTCCCAATTCCACTCCTAGATATATAACCAAAAGAACTGAAATCCAGTGTTCAAAAAAAAAAAAAGCGTACATGAATGTTCATAGTAAGACTATTCACAGTAGCTGACGGGTGACCACAGCCTAAATGTCTTTCAGCTGGCAAATGGATAAGCCACACGTGATTTACTCACCCACTGGAAAAAATAATGACAATTCAAGACATCTGCAAAACAAAGGAACCTTGGAACCATGATGCTAAGTGAAATATGCTGGATACGGAAAACCATAGGATATACGATTCCATTTCCATGACATGCCTGGGATAGAGACTTTCCCAAGTACAGGCAGCATGGTAGTCATTGCCAGGAGCTGCAGGGAGTGGAGAGCGGGGAGTATCTGCTCAGAGGTTGTGAGGTGATAACCGTGTTCTGGAACTACTGGCGTTGGCTGCACAACATTGTAAATGTAATAAATGCCACTGAATTGTATAGTGTAGAAAGGTTAAAATGATAAATTTTCTTATGTGTATTTTATTACCACCACCACAACAAAAGAAAACACTATCAACTAAAGATCATGGATGCAGGCGTGTCTGGGTGGCTCAGTGGGTTAAGCCTCCACCTTCGGCCCGGGTCATGATCTCAGGGTTCTGGGATGGAGCCCCACATCGGGCTCTCTGCTCAGCGGGGAGCCTGCTTGCCCCACCTGCCCCCCACCTGCTTCTCTGTCTGCTTGTGATCTCTCTCTCCGTGTCCAATAATAAGTAAAATCTTAAAAAAAAAAAAGAAAGATGGATGCATCAGGCCAAATTCTGAATGGGCTTTTATGTGCCACGTAAGATATGACACTTGAACTATTATCTAAAGGATGAGTAGAAAAAATATGAACCTACTGGAATTTTCTTAAGGGTAGTTGTGGACTGTTTTTTTTCAAGATTTTATTTATTTATTTGACAGAGAGATCACAAGTAGGCAGAGAGGCAGGCAGAGAGAGAGAGAGGGGGAAGCAGGCTCCCTGCTGAGCAGAGAGCCCGAAGTGGGACTCGATCCCAGGACCCTGAGATCATGACCTGAGCTGAAGGCAGAGGCTTAACCCACTGAGCAACCCAGGTGCCCCTAGTTATGGACTGTTTTAACTGAAGAATGGTACAAGAGAAACAGCTTGTTTCTAATGCCAGGTAGACATGGATGGATGGATGGATGAATGGATATAGATGCATCTTCAAAACAAGGTAAGATATTCGTATAGGCAGAAAGCTACCTAGAGATGACCTTCAGTAAATTTTTGATTGAATTAATGAGGTTCTTTATCTCTAGAGATATATTTCTAAGATATATATACATATATGTATATATATATATGTATATATGCATGCATATATGCATAAGCATGCTTGAAACATTTATCTGCCACAGTCTAAATGCATATACCCAGGGCACCTGGGTGGCTCAGTCAGTTAAGCATCTGCCTTTGGCTCAGGTTATGATCCCAGGGTCCTGGGATCCAGCCCTTCATTAGGCAACCTGCTCAGTGGGGAGTCTCTTTCTCCCATTCCTCCCCACCTGTGCTCTCTCACTATCTCTGTCTCTCTCTCTCTCTCAAATAAAATAAAATTTTAAAAAATGCATGTACCTGGATATGTATTTTTCAGGAATTATGACTCAAAAACAAAAGATTTCGTTTGTTTCTGTTATCAGACTTTCCTAGTCATTGGATAAGTTATTTTAACATTTAGAAGTATTATTTTCCTTCTCTGAAAACTAAAGAGAGACTAGTGGATAGATAATGGGTTGGTGTGAAGTTGGTGATCCTTGCTATGACAGGTGTGGTACATGAAACAGCATCATCACCTGGAAGCTAGTCAGACACGCAGAATCCCAGTCTCCACCCAACCCTGAACAGAATCTGCATTTTAAAAAGTTCTCAGGGCATGCATCTTCACATTAAAGTTTCAGACACACTTGATAAAATGACATAATATATATTAAATTGTTTAGCACAACCTGTCATTTCATAGAGCTCAATGAAAAGTTGTTCATTTATCTAACAAATATTTATTGATTGTCTACTAGGGGGCCAATAACTATTCTAAGTAAAACTGTCAAGAACCTTAAACTCATGGGGTGTGTGTGTGTGTGTGTGTGTATGTTTATGCATATATATTTATGTTTTAGGGGAAGAGACAGATAAACAGATAAGCAAATAAGTATATATGTTAATAGCACAAAGTATTTTATTATTAACAGAGCCATTTAGAGTTCAATCCAATTAAATAAATATGTATTAAGTATTATGTACATAGTGCCTCACAGGTGTTTGTAGGGGAAGAAAAGAAGCCAGATCTCCTCCCTTTTAGAACAAAGCTCTCTCCAAAGCACCATACTGATTTCTTTTTTTTTTCTTTTTTTCTTTTTTTTAAAGATTTTATTTATTTATTTGATAGACAGAGATCACAAGTAGGCAGAGAGGCAGAGAGAGAGAGGAGGAAGCAGGCTGTCCGCAGGGCGGAGAGCCCGATGTGGGGCTCGATCCCACGAGCTTGGGATCATGACCCGAGCCGAAGGCAGCGGCTTTAACCCACTGAGCCACCCAGGTGCCCCACCATACTGATTTCTTACTTAAAATGAGAAGTAAAGGGGCGCCTGATTATTGATTAAACATATTCTTTTCTTCACAATATATGGGAATCACGGAGTTCTCCAAGCAGAAAGGAGCTTGGCAGAATTGTGACTGAGTTCCATTCCCTGAGGGTTAATGACTAGCATGGAGAATTCATGGAGTCTTGCACCCATGCTAGCCCATCACTAGCCCCAGCTGACCACTAGTCCACTTTTATTGGGTCCAAGGTTATTGTAGAGACAGTAATCTAATTACTAAGAACCTATATACCTGTATATATGCATATGAACATACACACATGCACACACTGCAAATGTGCAAAAGCAAATGCATGTGTGTAGGGTGAATGCACATAAAAGAGAAACAAGGATAGATAAAGATAAAGGAGAACAAAGTTCCTGAGAAGCAAGTGCTTCTTGCTTGTGTTTGGATCTGGGAGATGGGGATTTCTGTGTGCTTTCCTCATTTTCTGATCTCACAGAATGGGAAACTCCGGTGGCCTTACTCTCTTTCTGAGTCCACCCGATGAGACTTAATGTCTTTTTTAACCACTTTCTGATCCTGTAGCCTGGGGAATCTTCTCTACCCTAACCTTTTTCAACCAGGATTCTGAAAGAGAATTAAGTCTTCGTGCCCCCAAGGAATCCCTATTATGTCATAAATGTACTTTTCTCCCATACATCTTGATCGCCCTACTTATGTAGCTTTCTTGGAAGAATTTGGTAAATCATTTGTGTGATCTGTGGTTCAGACGAAGAACCCAGGTTGAGAAAGACTACATGGAAGGAAGTCCTAACAAGGTCATTCATGGTCCTCAGTTGTCACTCTCCATTTGTGCTCCTAAGTACGAGTCACTCATTGCAATGAATCTCATGAGAGGAAAAATCTAGACTGAAGTTTAGTTCATACCTACCTTACCACTTTGAACCATAATTGGACCATGAATCTTCCTCCTCTCCCACCAAGGTAATAGCATATGGTTGAGCTAATTCTCCTTGAGGTTAGTTTCTCTGATTCAGGCTCTTGAGGCTACAGGGACCAGGATTATCAGGCATGTACATATATATTTTTAAGATTTTATTTACGTATTTGAGAGAGAGCACAAAGCAGAGGGAGCGCCTCAGGGAGCAGGAGAAGCACTCTCCTGCTGAGCAGGGAGCCCAAGAGGGAGCTTAATCCCAGGATTTCCAGGTCATCATCTGAGCTCAAGGCAGATGTTTAACTGACTGAGCCACCCAGCCACCCCGTATCAGGCATATGTTTTTAAGAAGGTTCCCAATCTCCTTCACAAATCGTTAAGCCCATGAGCCTATATTGTACAAACCTCAAATGATTTTTTAATCTAGCAGTTTGAGCCTTGGGTATTTTAACTTCTTTTCCTTCCTCCTCCACTCGAGGTTCAACTTTTCTCCTGGGACTATGCTTCCTGCGGTGATAATGGAGGTGAGTTCTTGTGAGACATATAGTTCAAATGGGGAGCATAAATCCACATGTGCTATCCATTACAGCCAGGCTGACTCAGTATAGCCATTCTAGTTCACCCTCTGCCTGTCCATGCTGTAGCCAGTTTGGCAAAATGCTGTAATCATCCCAAAAGTGTCCCCCCTGCTCCTTTATTGTCAGCTCCTCCCTCTGCCTGTAGTCCCTAGCAACAGTTGATCTGTACTTTTTCTTTGTCCCTAGAAATCATAAAAAAAGGAATCATACAATATGTAGCCTATTTTGCCAACATTTTTCACTTAGTATCATGCTTTGGAAATTCACCCATGTTGTTGCATGGGTCAGTAGTTTCTTCATTTTTCTTCCTGCATACTTCCATGGTATGAATCTATCAGATTTGTTTATCCATTCATAAGTTAATGGATATTTGAGTTGTTTTCATGTTTTTGACAATTATAAATAAAGCTACTAGAAACAAGTCTTTATGTAAACATGTGTTTCATTTTTCTTGGGTATATATCTAGGAATAGGTCATAGAGGAAGTATATGTTTAACTCTAAAAAAAAAAACATTTTTCAAAGTGACTATACCATTTTACATTCTTTTTTTTTTTTTTTTTAGATTTTATTTATTTAACAGATACAGACTAGGCAAAGAGACAGGCAGAGAGAGGGAGAGAGGAGGAAGCAGGCTCCCTGCTAAGCAGAGAGCCCGATGTGGGGCTCGATCCCAGGACCCTGGGACCATGACCTGAGGTGAAGGCAGAGGCTTTAACCCACTGAGCCACCCAGGCTCCCCACCATTTCACATTCTTATCACCAATTCCATTTGGTCTTTATCATCATTAGTGCTCCATATCATATTTTATTTATCCATCCTGGTAGGTGTGTGGTGCTATCTCATTTAGGTTTTCATTTGCATTTTCCCCACTGGTTAATGATACTGAATATTGTTTTGTGTTCTTACAGAAAATGGGAAATTCTGTTTGTTTCATGTACCTAGAATTGTGCATAGGTAGTGCTCCATAAAATATTTGTTAATGAGTGAATGGATGTAATTCCCTGGCCTCAAGGAATTTACAGCCTCATCCAGGAGATGAAGCATGAGGTCTTGACAGATCAGACTAAGACTTCAAGGTCAGATCTGGGTTTATACATGGGCTCTCTGCAAATTACTCTTTACAGCACCTTGACAAAGGACTTCATTTTTTTTTCTATATCTGTACACTGAGAAAAATTACTCTCACAGGATGTCTTGGAAGTTTGAGAAAATAAATATACATCATTTTATAATGTGTAACCAATACATGATTAATAAAACAGTAGCTGCTACGATTATTTTGTTAACAGTAGTAATTGCAGATGGTCAAACAGCAAAATGTTGTACTGAAATAAAAGTACAATAGGACTTCATAGAAAAAATAGTTCTGTATGTCTGAAGTACTAAAGAAGATTTTCAGAGAATGCAAAATCCATGCTGAGTTTAATGGTAAAGAAAGAAGTAACATTGGTTGAGAGCTTTCTGTGTGTCAAGTACTGCTTACCTGCTTAGCTCATTATAAGTTCTCTGCATTCCTGGTCAGTTTCCATTATTACCCTTTGGAGGATGATAAAAACTGGGACTCAGAAAGTTTCAACAGCTTGTCTGGTAGTATTTATTGGATAATATCTGGCAAATCCAGTCCAAAGAGATGCTCAATCTGTGCTCTCTGATCCCTTGGGTATCCTAGGGGTGTCCCAGAATGTGAGGAAAGGGGCTGGATCTGAACTTCTCCTCTTTCTTTGAACCTATTAGGTCTGTTTTAATGTGTTTTGTGTTTTGGACTTCCAGAGAAGTTTTCACAGATAAATAGCTTCTGATATTTTATAAAGTGTGAAAAATCATGCACTACATTACCCCATAGTTTTGTTATATGGAGACAGAAGAATAATACTTAATATATCTAAAATATCTCTCCCTTCCCTTTAAAAACAATGGGATTTATAATCAACAAATTCATCTCTTTTCTTGGTGCTATTTCTATTTGCTGTGTGTAATGAATTTTGTATGTTTATTGCTCTTCTTTGAATACAGTTGATTTTCCACGTATCCTATTCATGCCTCAAGGGAGACCCCCCCATTCTCCTGTGGTGGGATGGGCTCTGTGCTGCTACACTCCCTCCCCTCCCTACTCTATCACCTTTGTGATTATATAGAAGCTAAAATGTCTCTTGCCAAGCATCTGGCTGGCCTTCTTCAGGCTTTGTGTTTTCTGTTCAGTGAAAGGCAGTCTCTAGGAGAAAGACCTTCCTCCCTGAGCAAGCTGCCTTCTTCAGCATTCAGCCATAATAGCCACCCCTTCCCCGGCTTTGGTAGCACTTTTCTCAGAATGTTTAGGGCTATTATAATAGACTGCCACCAGAGAGTCAGAATGGGGAATTCATTAGCTTTGTGAGCCTGCATATGTCCAAAGAGAGTTTATGTGTAATCCCAACAAATTTCTTTTGTTTGTTCTTTATGTTACATTCTCTTTGACTAGGGTTGATTACACAGGAATCATTAACTCACACAAAACTGGAAATAACCCTCTGGGGAATCATCCTAGCCCAGACCCCAGGGAGGAGCAACATAATAGTTTTCTCTCCATCTCCAGTGACTGTGTTTCTAATTAATGATAGTCTTGATGCTGTTTTTAGAGGTTCTTCTTACTTCACTATGACGTCAGCTCCTCAAGGGAAATAGAGCTACTTAAAACCTGCCTCACAAGTTTAAGTTTCTATTATTCCTTTGCAGCTTCCTACTGAATTCTGGAGTAGGTCATACTCGTGAGCTACCATGAGAGTCTCACCTTTTTTTACATACCTCGACTCCTTTTGCAAATTTTCTTTTACACATGCTATGGTTTGCACAGTGTAAATGCTCAGAATATCACATTGAATATGTTCTTATTCAATCTCAGATCTTGTTTTCCCTGAAGATTAATAATTAAAGTTGTAACTCAAACACCCGCCCCACGCAGTGCAAAAGCCACAGCACATCATAGGTGCTCAATAAATGAAAGCATGCCTTTTCTCTGTTGGAGCTCTAAGATGTCATTATTCTGTTATTTGAGTTGAATTACAAGAGTGGAACATTGTGGATACTCAGTTGACCTAAATACAGTGAGGGTGACGGAGACATTAAAGTACAAATCCTGGATCCAGAAGAAAAAAATCATTTGAATGGTTTCTTGCAGTCACAGCCTGGTGCTGATGCTATCACTTCTAATACTGTTATTACTTTGACTACTATTTCTGTGATGACTGTCTCTGACAGTAAGTGCTTATCATGAGCTATGCACGCTACCAAGCTCTAGATGTCCATCATTTCATTTGTTTCTCCAACAATCCCTAACAGCTCTATTTTAAAAATGAGAAAATTGGGCACCTGAGTGGCTCAGTGGGGTAAGCCTCTGCCTTTGGCTCAGGTCATGGTCTCAGGGTCCTGGGATCAAGTCCCACATTGGGTTCTCTGCTTGGCGGGGAGCCTGCTTCCTCCTCTCTCTCTCTGTCTACCTGTGATCTCTCTCTCTGTCAAATAAATAAATAAACAATCTTTTAAAAAATGAGAAAATTGAAGCTTGGTAAGATTAAGTAAATTGACCGGGATCACAAGAAAAAAGGTAATGAAGCCACAGTTTGAAACAACATAATCTAATTTGAGGACCCATGGACCCATGAATGCAGTTGGTCAGCCTCCTCTCACCTGACCACCAAGTGCTCTCTCTTCTCCTCTTCTCTAAATTCCACCAATGTATTATTATGTTGGGCTTCAAGTTTGAATGAATTGTGGGAGTGAAAAAGGAGATGCTAATAGAAAAATATTGGAAGTTTTCATTTATATCAAATGTTGAAGAGTTAAGTTGTTATGTAAGATGTTTGGGGTAAGATCCTGGGAACTTGGAGGCTAGTTCTGACAATCACTTATCTTCTAGGCATTGTGATAGGTTATAGGGATGGAACAGTGAGCAAGGTTATATCTCTGTCCTCAAGGATCTTCTAGTTTAGCTGGGAAATGGTTATAATTCAGAAATTTTTGCAATGACTGAATACATGGTGCACTGGGAACCCAGAGGGACCCACCTAATTAAATTGTACAGATAATGGAAAATTTTCCCAGGGAAATTAAATCTAGGCTGATTACCTAAAGGATGAGAATGAGACAGGCCCAAGAAGATGGTGAAACTTAAGACTTCAATATAGGAAAAAGGAACACTATAGGTAATGTCCCTGAACATTTTTCATGCTCAGAGTAAATATGTTCTGAATAAATGTGGTTATCTGGAAAATGAGGTTCAGAATGAAATTCCTACTGTCCTAAAGCAAAGCACATAGTTTACTCTAGTAAAATGTAGGTGCTCTGCAAATGTCAGTGTTCCCTCCTTGTGGGAATGGCTAAGAGACTGGTCCTCAAGGGTCGTGAACTTTGGCTATAACTAACAGTAGGATTGCTGGAGGCTTATTCTAGTTGGCTATTGTTGCATAATAAACCATCTCAAACATTATAATGTAAAACATCCATTTTATTATGCTTCTGGACTCTATATAACCAAGCATTCAGCCAAATACTAGGATAGCTTGATAAATTAAACTGATAGTTGCTTAGATAAATTACAGTGTCAGCATGGAGACAGGCACCCATACTTGGGTTTTAGTCTCAGCCCAGCTATTGACGAGCTACATCACCTTCGGCAGTTCATATCTTCTATAAGCCCGTTTCGCCACTTGTAAAATGGAAATAGGAAGAGTAACCAACAGTACATAGTTATTTTAAGGTGTAAATGAGCAATGGGTTAGTTATGTAAATCACTTAGCACAGTGTCCAATGAGAGTAAGAACCCAGTAAACACTAGTACAATGGGAATAGCTGGTCTTCACCATGTGACGTTTGGGGCCTTATCTGGGAACTCTTGAACAATTGGAGGCTAGAAGCACATAGAGGCTTCTTTTCTCACATGTCTGAAACCCGCACAGAGATATCTCCAAGTCTTAGCTTAACTGGTTGTGTAGACCAGATGACATATATGTGGGTCTCACCATGTGACTTGGGCTCGTCAAAGAATTCCAAAGCTGAATTCCAAGATAGAGTGTTTCAAAGGGAGCACGAAAGGAACATGTGAGATGGAAAATATTTTATGGCCAACCTTGGAAATTAAGATCTGTTACTAGACCAACCCTGAAAGAAAGTTTCTTTTTTAAACAGTGGCAGAGTCTGAACAGACTTATGTCACCTGGTCTGGGGTGTGTACCTGGGATGTGCCCACTACCCATAGTGGGATGATAGCCCAGGCTGTGTTTTGACGAGGCACATCTTTTCGCTGCTATTGGTGGCTGTGTTGTTGGAGTTTCTGGAAGCAATGCTGGTGGGAGGAAGGCTCTCACCGCTCAAAGGACATGGAAAAGGCAGAGGCAGGACACACAAACCAGGGGCAGGAGCAAATGAATGGTGGTCTTTGGAGACAGCCAGAGTAAGTCTATGCTAAAGGCTTTATTTATATTTTCTGGGGTGTGAAACAGGGTCCTTCATCAGTCCCGGGCAGCGATTCTCAAAATTGGACACAAGAAAATACCAGAATTTCAAGGGAATGTTTTCAAGTGATGGGCTCACCACCCCTGATTCCAAACACTTGAGACTACATGTCTTAGGATTCAAATGTTTTTGGATTTTAATACTGTATGTTATAGAATACTTCCAGTGGAGCCTGAGACAACACTCCATAAAAAAAAAAATAAAATCTATATAAGCATAGGACCCTGCCACCATACTTACTAGGATTTCCTTAAGAATAGAATTTGTGTTTTAGTCACCATTTCACTTTTGGTATTTATTGTAGTGGCCGATATATACCAGGTACTCTGTAGACATATAGAGCAATTGTTGAATAAACAAATAAATTAAAACTATTGAAATAATGTCAAATAGTAAATACATGTGTAAAATACTGACTATAATATCTTGCCCAGGGATCCTAAAAATAAATAAATAAATAATGTGGCCCTGCTATGGGTATAATTTTTCCCGCCAAAAGAGTCACCAATGATAGTGTTTAAATATTATGACATCAGGGTAGAAAAGGCAGATTTTTCCAATACTACTCTCCCTCAAGATATTTCCTAGGAAGGCTTACTCTGGTACAGAAAAGCAAAATAATTTCCATCTAAATAATTAGATACTTCTGTTCTGTTGGTTTATGCTGTTACTTTGTCTTGGGAGACTAATTATGTAATTAAGAATGTAGAGCCCATGACTGGAAACCATTTTGTCCAATGACTCATTGTGTGACCTTGAGCTCATGGTATGCTTTTGACATCAGCTTCCTCATTACTTACCGCAACTTCTAGCTAGAAGACACCACAGGAAATGAGCACAATTTTCTCCCAAAGTGACAAGACAGGGAGTTTTTAAAAAAAACTATGTATGATCATCTTAAGCAATTCCCCCAGTGCCTAAACACTCCCTTGACCGTAAGTCATATCTCCCTGGTAGATGCATTTTCTCTCTCAGACAATCAGAATATATATAGTAATTTGTGCCTTCAGTGCATAGCAGCTGGGAGAATTTGGTGCCAATTACTTTTTTTTTTATTTGCTAATATCATTTGGCTTTCTCCTCAAATGAAATTTAAAATGAAGCAGTTTGGCAATCCACACTAGCACCATCTAGCAATAGTCCCATGTTGGTTCCACTGCGGTTTGATGATTTACAGACTCATTGGGTTGAAAGGGACTTGGCAAGCTTATCTAATTCAATGGTTCTTAAACCTGGCTGAACATCAACATTTAATGGAGACCTTTAAAAAATACAGATTCCTGGGCATAAAGCCCTACTGATCAGTAGGTCAGAATCTGCACAAGTGGGACCTAGGAATTTTAATCTTTACAAAGCTTCCCACATGATTCTGGTAAGCTATTGTTTTGCTCTGCCTTGGATATATTTCTTATATATCTCTTAGCCCAATCTTAGATCTAGCTTAACTGTCACCTCCTTGGAGTGGACTTTGGTGATCAACCTATTTCATATCTTCCTCACACTCTTGTAAATTTAAATTACTGCTTTGATCCATGTTTCACCTTCAGCTGAAACCCTGAGAGTAGCTTCCTTAGCTTGTTTGCTTATATGTTCGTTCGTTCATTCATTCATTCATTCATGTAAAGAATATGCTGCAGTAAAGCCTTCTGATTCCCCAGTGATAATTTGCAGAGCTCTCAGAAGTGAGTGGTCACGATGTGCTGTGATCAATTTTAGAGACAAGAGGCTAGAAGAGATTCTTCAAAGCATAGGTGCTTCCAGAAGCTTACCATCAGCAGCATTTCCTCTTTGATAAAGCCCTAACAATGAGGTTATTCTCCTTCCCTCTAAAAATATTCTGATTCCCATGGCACTTTGCTGATGTCCATCTGTTTTAGCATCATTGATCTGTCAATCTAGACATCATAGATTAAAAGAAAATGCATCATATTATAACATCTCCCTATTTAAAACTCTTCAGTGATTTCTCACTTCGTGGAGATAAATTAGATTTCTTACCCTGTTCCTGTGCCCCTGCATGATCTTACTTCTACTGATCTTTTGACTGCATCCCATCTTGTTTTACTTCTTATCCTCTGGTTTCAAAAGCTCCATTCAATTTTGTGAACATAAAGCTTCATGCATCTGGACTTTGACATATTACTTTTCTCTGCCTTGGATATATTTCTAATATATCTCTTAGCCCAGTCTTTAGATCTAGCTTACCTATCACCTTCTCAGAGTGGATTTCCCTCATCAGTCAACTCTTTATCTTTCTCATACCTTGTCATTCTCCAGTTTATTATGTATTTTGTGGAATATATATTTATTATATATTTGGTAAACTATACTTTCTTTGTAGCAAAAATCAGAAGTTGTTATGTTTTATTAATATATTCATTGTTGGGACGCCTGGGTGGCTCAGTTGGTTAAGCGGCTGCCTTCGGCTCAGGTCATGATCCCAGCGTCCTGGGATCGAGTCCCACATCGGGCTCCTTGCTGGGCAGGGAGCCTGCTTCTCCCTCTGCCTCTGCTTGTGCTCTCGCTCTCTCTATCTCTAACTAATAAATAAATAAAATCTTTAAAAAATATATATATATATATATTCATTGTTCATGAATCTATTGTTTATGTCAACGTCTTAGAACATAGGCTTTCTGAGGGCAGAGATTTTGCCCTTCCTCTCTATTGTGGAATCTCTGGCTCTCAGTAGATGGCCTGGTACAAAGCATATTTGTTAAATAAGCAACAATGGTTCCCAATGATCAGGCTCTGATGAAATCAGAAGTAGCTTCTTGTCCAATTTGCAGTGACATAAGAAACTCTACTCTTGGTACACCTGGTTGACTTAATAGTTACAATTGTACTTAATCATAGAGGTTTATAACTTAATATAATCATCTTTCTAACTAACCCGAGTCCTTCTTTCTCCTACTTAATTCCACATTCCTTTCATACTGATGTTAGGAAAGCAAAAATGCAGAGACACACTTACAGTGTAGTCTTGATAACTAGTTTACCATTAGTAAATAACACCCTTGGTTTGAACAACAAAAGTCACCACAGCAACTGAACGAACTACCTAATGAAGATGTATTATCATTTCGTTATTTGTACACAGCAACATAGATTTTTATGAAGTACCAAGTCTGGCAGCATTTAGAAAGTTTTTAACCTTTTCATGTTGAAGTTTATATGAATCTAAACTTGAAGCATGGCTTGTGGAAAAAGCACTGGATGAAGTCGTAGCTTGGAGTAATTATTTCAGTCTTTGTATGATCTTTGAAATGTCATGTCACATATCTGAGCCTAAATTTCTTCCTCAATAAAATGGAGATAAAACCTAACCCACAGAATTATTATGACATTTAACATGCAAATAAAACTCTGTACATGGGTATATTTTGTAAGTACCAAAATTTTGTTCAAAGCTAAGGAAACATTTTATGAATGGTAGCTACTAGTCTTTCATGTAAAAGGTCTTATTGGATTCCTAGTATATATAGTCTTTGTGCTAAGTGCAAGAGAAATAGTGAACAAAATCGACATGGTCTATGTCCTCATGGAGTTTTTTTCTAAGATACAGAAAAATGGTAAATATTCTCAAATAAATATAACACCATTACTTTTGATAGGCATTGTGAATGAATGATATAAGAATTATTAAAGAGACATACCATTCATCATAAATAATAGTGTAGTTGTGAAATTGATATTGTCCTAAGACAGTCCTCTATCATGCCAACATTACTCTATTAAAATTCTTATTCTCTGAGAATAAGAAGAAGCAGCATTTGTTAGATACAGTCTAATATGTTAGAATTGCTCCCAAGTTCAAATTAATGTAGTTCATGGAAGACTTGGAAAATAAGGGAATTTCCTTGGATAAAATATGCCAACTCTTGGGGCACCTGGGTGGCTCAGTGGGTTAAGCCACTGCCTTAAGCTCAGGTCATGAT
>RCUC01158635.1:0-75729 GCA_003697995.1 Taxidea taxus jeffersonii
TTTGTGGTATGAGATGAGAGCAGTATTGTAAGCAGGGTAAAAGCATTTTGAAACTGAGGGCAAAACAGTCTGCGCATGTTAGCTGCTAGCATCTGGCAATTTGTGAAAGTTAGATTTGGGTGCAGACCCACCTCCTAGGAGGGGGGTGGGAGGCATTGGTTCCAGGTAGCCTATTGCTAGGCAACCCAGGGAGTCTCTATGGTAATCTACTACACAATCTGGCTTGTCCCCATACAAGTAGAGTTACTTTGTATTTGTCAATTAAAATTAAGGTACCGTAAGCATGCTGCAGTACATCACATACATTTTAAGTGTATAATTTCATGTTCCCTTATTTGTTTATTCTGGGGTAACCGCCACACCAATCAAGAACAGTATGAAAGGGAAGTAAGGAAAATAAGGATCAGGGCAAGACAGAGGCAAATGTGGTGTGACTGGCTGACTAAATACTAGCTTCTCAAACACAAACTAGATTGTCTAATGAATGAACACAGTTGGTCCTGTCTTCTCTTTCATTCTTTTCTTCAGCTGCTCAGCTCGCCCCTACCCAGCAGGTGACAGGGTTACCAGATTGCAGGGTCACTCCGTATCACTACAAGCATGGAAATTCAGGGTAAAGAAGACTTACCCAAATGAGCTGTATTCAGTATAAAATGCTATAATGCCAGGGAATCTTCTAGCAAATTAGCAGCTGGGGTTTCTGTGATAGTCACTTGCAACTTTATTCTGCCATGCACATTTCCCATTCTGAAACTGCCCTTCCCCAGCCTCTGCGGGTAAATACGTGCCCCAGCTACTCTGTTATGGGGGAGGTGTAGGACACAAGTTGGCTCTATCTGGACACAGAATTTGGTTCAAGGAACCCGAGTAGAAAGCACATTTTCAGGATTGACATGGATGTCATAAGTTAGAAAGCATCTTCCTCTTTCTGCGAACTCAAGTACTAGTCTAGCAAATTTGAGCAGAGATTATATGCATGGATGCCAGAGCCAAACTGGCTCATCAAATCCATTTTATTCCTTAGGATTTGTGACTTTGGGCAAATGGGACATGACCTCATAGAATGGTTGTAAGGATCAAATGACATAATGCTCACAAAATGTGTAAAAGAAGGCAAAGCACGTAGGAAGCACTTAGAGAACGGGAGCCATTACCAAGGTTACTTTAGGCTGGTTTGGAAGAGTCATCTCTGCTGCCAGGTGCGAAACACTTGCCTGAGACAGTCCTCATGAAGGAGCAAGGTCAAGAGAAAGACAGAAGGAAAACACTGGAAAGCTGATGCTGTCAGTTAATTGGTGGATGCTGCCTTGCCTGAGTCACAGTCACTGCCTGGATTTGTCAAGTTACCTGAGGGAGTACAGTCACTCGCACAGTGGCTTGCATGTGCTTCTCAAGCTAGATGGAATTATGTTCTGGCATTCTGACTACTGTGCCCACATAGGATTCCCATATCTCCAGTGCAGTGTGTACACCAAAGCTCCCTGCTCTCACTTGCAGTTCACTGCAGGCAAGATGCGGGCCTACCTTTCTCATTATACCAGGATATGATGAGCTGTGAGGGTGGGTCAACTGCAGAAGACCCAATCCTACCTTTAATTTCTATATTCTTAAATAATTGCCACGACTTCAATTTATTCCGTGATAGCTTTTACTTTCATTTTCTTTATTAAAATAACTGAGTTGCAGAAGTAGAACCAAAAGCAAGAGGAGGAAGGGAAAAAAAAATTGCTTGTGCTATTGGTTCTGTTCATTCCGTCTTTCTAGAACAAGAAAGGAAGTTATAGAGGTGGATTTTTTTATTTATTTACCAGTGAATGTCACATTTGTTAGAGAAACCCTCAACATATAGGGAGGCAGATGACTGTGAGGACAGGAAAATGCAGAGTTCAGTCTCAAATTTCCTGTCAGAATAAGATCTAAAATAAATTTAGGTTCAGTGGGGATGAACGAGTCAAAGACGAGTTTTCGGCAGCAGCTCTGACATGCTTTGCCAGGCTGGCAGATTTGTATTTTTCAGTTTGGAAAGTGAGGGTGCAGAGGTTTGAAACCAATGCATACAGACTGATGATCTTTACTTTCTCCAGTCCTCCCCAAAAGGTTAGGAGAGTGGCACGAAGTGTGCACAGACCAGTATAGATTGAACCTTCTAGAACAATCTGGGACCCTCTTCAAAATTCCAACTATATTAAAAAAATAAAACTCCTACCATAAATTATTGTAATACCTTTTGCTTGAATTTTCACTTCAAATTCTTTGTTATTTCCACCCCCAAACTGCAGGTTCACAGTGATTGTAGGTTTAATCAATTTTCCAATAGCTAAGTCTATATGGCTAAGTCTGCCTTTTAGCATTCAGCAATTAAACATTTTAAGTTGTACAATTATACAAAAAACTTGTATGGTAGAATGATTATCCATGGTTCCTATATTCATTTCAAAAGTTTTAATGAGTGTCTTTTATGCCCATATGTTTTACTTTAAAAAAAATCTGCGTTGGATTCTCATCTTAATTTAAAATCCTTCTACATTATAAAGGCTACAAGTAATATTTTGTTACAAATGGAAGAAAGCAGAGCAGATATGAATGCACCAAATACTCAAGGATTTTATATTGTTTAAAATGAGGCATTGCACTCGAGTGTAACTCAGATAAAAATTTTTCATTTTATATAATAATCTACTTAGTCTGAAATTACACCATTTAAATGCAGAGTGAGAATTAAGAAAATTATTATTTAAAAGATTTGTGTGCATATATATATATATATTTTTGTCTTAGCAATGAAATAAATTTTCAGCCATAAGTCATGTTGTACTCAGGATTAGACTTATAAAATTAGCATCTATCACTGATTAGTAGCTTAGCAAATACAGCCATTGCTATTTTTTAATCAAGGGACAAAACATTTTATCCCAAACTTTATGCCTCAGAGAACATGTAGGTAAGAAAAATAAAGTCAATGATGCAATATTTCATTGAACACCATTAACCAACACCATGAGTTTATGAGGGAGAAAAATAGAGTAATACTCAGATTATGTTAGGACTTCTCATGAGTGTTTCAATTAAAAATATGCAACCGTGATATCATCAAGTAAAAATTGGTTCTGCATGACTGAAGCTGAGGCTGACTGCACTGACTATATTTATACCCAATTATCAAGCTATGACCCTTGACTTCCTTTTAATGCCATCTGCCAAAAAGCTGAATTAAAACACAGCTTGAATTTCATCCAATTTTCAGAATTCTCCTTAATGGAATGGATTCTCTATGCTGTGTGGGACAAAAGTAATGTTTGATAAAGTTCTTTGCATTGACATTCAAAGATTGAGTCGTCTTTTTCTACAAGACCTTTTCTGGACTTGCCAATGTGGGTCAGAAAACAGTCTACTCCCAATTAAGAGCAGAGAAAAAAAATCTTTTTTTCTTTGATCAAACAATGAATATGCTGCATTGGCCAGAAATAAGCCATTTTGGACAGCTTCTCTTTAACTATATGTTTGTTTAGCAAACATATACAGAGAGAGTTCTCATGTCTTAATTTGGGAAAAAACCAAAAGAATTATTTTCAAGAAATCAAATCTAAACCAATTATAGACTATTTAAAATAAATACACTAAATGAATTATATGTGTGATGAAATCAAGTCGCATGGTAAAGGATGGTTTCTTTGAGTCTAAGATTAACATAGTTTTCATAGATTTATTATTGTTAAAATTTTGATAATTTTTAGAAACATTTTCTTCATTTATTTGAAAGAGAGAGTGCGTGTGCATGAGCAGGGGTGGGGCGTGGTAGAGGGAGAGGAAGAAGCAAATTCCCTTCTGAATAGGGAGCCTGATGCGGGGCTCAGTTCCAGGAACCTGAGATCACTACCTGAGATGAAGTAAGATGCTTAAGGAACGGAACCATGCAGGTGCCCCCAAATTTAATAATTTTTAAAGTGTCTCAAAAACTAAAAAAAAAAAAATTCACACATACATATAAAGGATTTTTCAGTTTATCTATATGCATATATATTTTTTTAAATAAGACTTTTAGAAGTTTTGGTTCATTTTGAATGTTTTTCAAGTCACCGAAATATTAAGACTAGCTTATTCATAACATGCGTGAAATATTGAAAGCACTTCTTTTACGAATTAGTAAAAATATTAGTAAATTGCTTTAAAACATATACACTGCAATGCTCCCCAACTAATTGCAATTTTCATTTTTGGTAGTGTTTATATTGGTAGATTGCAAATAAATCATCTAAAACTATAAACTGCCCTTAAGTAGTTAATATTCTAATCCTTTTCAAGAGAAGCACAATGTCAAGATTTACCAATTTTGTAAAGATGAGTTAACTCTCTCTCACTCAGTTAAACCTCAGTATTCTTTCCTCAACCTGCATTGCTCTGTTCCCAGACTTCTGACCTTTAACTGACCCCATCAGACTCCATTCTTTTCCATTGCAGGTCCCTAAATGAGGTTACATGATTTATAGGTTTTCTTCTTTTGCCTCTGCCTCCAGTGTTGTCTTCATTTGGGGATCCCTATAACTATTACAATATCTGTCCCATAGAAGTTTTGCACTATCTTATGAATGCTTCCCTATCTCCTACAATTGGTCTCAAAAATCACAAGAGGAATCACATTCAAATTATGAATCATAGGAAAAACATTTTTAATTCAAATAGTCTTATTTAAGTTTTCCTTTCTGGGCATCTTTAAAGTCTGACTGTATCCACTCATTTATTTCTTATTAATTCACTCAAGAAACATTTAATAAGTACCCTTCTATATGTCAGGCCCCAAGCTAACTGCTGGGTACATATGGGTATATAATAAAGGGATGTGGCCCAGTCCTCAGGGAGTTTACAGTTCAGTGTGTAAGCCACAAATTTAAGTGTATAATGTTAAATTGTGGCAGTGTCATGAGGGACATAAAAAATGTAGTAATAGAGAATTATGGAATAGAAAGAGGTACATATTTCATTAAGTGGTTTCAGAGAAAGTCTCTGGAGTGGTGACTTCTGAGACCTGAAGTAGAAAGAATTAGTCTTGAGTGTGAAAGAGAGACAGACAGAGACAGAGGCTGTGTGGGAAGTGGGAGTTGAAGAAAGTAGGTGTTGAGAAATTTTTTAAGGATAGGCGACGATGTGTGATGATTCTAATGCTACAATTTCTTGAATCTTGGTTGGTCAGAACAATAAGGGTATGTGATGGAGTATGTGATGAAAGGAGTATGGTAGAAAGAGAGAGAAGGAAGGAGAGAGAGGGAAGGTGGGAGATGAAGGGGAGTGATGAAGGGGAAGAAAAGGAGGGACTGAGATAGAAAGATGAAGGGAGCCTGATGGAGGGATTAAAGGAGGAGGAAATGGAGAGAGTTAGGGAGGAAGTGTATGGAAAGATGAAGATGAAAAATTAGGCCGGAGCCGAGTGTTGCCCATAAAAACAAATGTCAGAGCCGTGTGGTATTGGGGAACATATATAGGATCCTCCACTACCCAGACCCCAGGGGACTTTTCTTCACTCTTCTCCTCTCCTGGCTCCCATCTTTGGCCCTGCTTTGATTTCACCTTAAGATTTTCTATCATTGCCCATGGTCTTAGATGATAACTGGAGCTCTGCCGTACTGAGCAAACATTTTACCCAGGCCAGCTGCTGGTGCCTAACCAAGACCTGCCACTCTCCCACTAAATTAGGACAGCCAGGAGCTGGTTGGCAGCAAGGTATTCAGCTAGTGTTACTTCCGGAAGACTTAGTGTTTTACAAACATAACCTTTCCCTGGGGAAGCTAAAAAGTCTTTGCCAATTTTAAAAAATCTTGCCTTGTGACAACTAAAAAGAACCTTCTTTGTGTCAACATGGTTAAGCTGGAGTTATGTTTCATAAATCTCCTTCCCACATGGTTCTAGTCCAAGTTGGCCAGAAGAGGAAGCTATGGGTGCTTTGAAGGTGAACTGGTGAATTGCTCCCTTTTGTCATGGGCATGGATAGAGGTGGAGAGAATCCAGCATGTCCTCATTCTCCCTGCCCCATGGCCAGCTCTTCTTCCAAGCATCCAATGACTGACAGGGCCACTGGGCTGCCATCAAGCACAGATGTACCAGTTCCTCTCTGCAATCTCCTTCTAGAAGCTGGTCCTACTTAACTTTCTATGTGTCCTTGTAGACTCCTAACTGACCACTAGTTCCAGGGTTTTGGAGATTGGGTAGTGACTTCTCTGATCTTCCTACTCTACCTTTTGATCTCTACTTTTCCAAATATTATATGACTTCTTGGGCCTATAAAAGAAACCCCTTATTCTCTAATACTCATGAGGTTTATCTTTCCTGGTTTAACCCTGAACAATACATGTGGTATTATTCTAAAGAAAGGAAATTTCCACTTGAAGAATTTATCTATACAAAAATTGTATATGACAAGGTTACAGTTTAGTCACTAACTTAGAAGACAGATTGAATTTTAGATAAGTTACAAGAATATTAACTGTATTAATTGATATTAATTTAACTGTAATTCTGGTAATACCAATAGCTTTTAACTACTATCTGATTTGTAAAACAACATGGCTACATTCTTCATGTTGCTTTCATTGGGCAGGAAAAGCATAAAATTAAGACACAGGTATTTTGATATTAACTTCAGTATTTCAGCAAAGAAGATTATGATGTTGATGGGTATAAGCAACCTAACTAATATACAGTGTTAGCAAAGCCAACAGAGAAAAATAAGAAAGTAACCAATAAATTAAAAAGTTCATTGACACACCCATGTTCTTGACAAAGGGGCAGAATTTTCTCTAAGGAAAGTGCTCACATCTGATAAAGAAAAGCTTTCAGGTATTGCGTCTATTATCAATAATGTATCTTGTAATTTTGTTCATAGTACATAGGAGTAAGAGGACAGATTTGCTTTAATGTGACATAAAACTAAAGCTAGACCAGCCATCGTTGGATAAACACAACTCATTTCTTTCCCTTAGACAAAACAAAACCATTTTCTTGCTTAAATGGCTCTGGAGTAAGTGGGCCATTGCAGAAGTATGTTAACACCTTCAACTCTCTGCAATGTTACTGTCTTTTACTCTCATAGTGGCTGGTACTTCTTTTAAGAAAAATGTTGACCCCTTAATAAAGAACATGGATATGTCAATGAATGCTAACATCCCAAGAGTTAGGGGGAGAAAAAAACAATAAGAATAAAAATTGAAAATAGCCAGCTTACTTTCAATTTACCAAAAAGCACCCTGTTTACTTTAACTTGAGTCACTCAAGAAATGGCCCCACACACACTTCCCTCTCCCTCCATGTGATGTTATGTCAAAGAGTTTTTATTCTTGAAGAAGTGGGGAAGAGAAATATAATGCATTCTTAGTATGATACAAGATACTTTTGTTTATCTTCCTGAAATTGTTTTTTAAATTACGATGAAATACATGCAACATAAATTTACCATTTTAAATATTTCTAAGTATATAGCTTATCGGCATTAAATATATTCATGTTGTTGTGCAAGGATCACAACTATGTCTTTCCATCTTCCCAAACTGAATCTCCATACCCATAAATAATATCTCCCCATTATCTTCTCACCCCAACCACTGGTAATTGCTATTCTACCTTCTGTCTCTATGAATTTGAATTTTAGGTATCTCACATAAATAGAATAATAAAATATTTGTCCTTCTGGCTTATTTCACTAAGCATGTTTTCAAGGTCCATCCACTATGTAGCACGTATCAGAATTATATTCTTTTATGGTTGACTAATATTCCATCATGTGTGTGAGTGTGTGTGTGTGTGTGTGTGTCACACTTTAATCACACTTTATCCATTCTGTTAATGGACATTTTTGCTATTCCCACCTTTTTACTACTGTGAATAATGGTTCTGTGACTATTGGTGTACAAAGACATGTTCAAATCCTTGCTTTTGATTCCATCTTCCCAAGTTCTTAAATCATAGAAATAACATATGTCAAAATGCACACACATGCATACAGAGGTAGAGAAAAAAGAGGCCATTAGCTGATGTGTTGGCCAACTTTTGGCAAAGGAAGTTGGTTCTTCCTAAGGAGCATCATAGGATCATAGATGGTGTCAGTTCATACATATTGAAACCAGGAGGCCCAGGGAAGGGAAGTGACTTGCCCAAGGTCACAGCTAGCCAGTGCCAGCTCCAGGACCAGGACTGTCCAGAGTTTCTTGATGTCTGGCCCTGTGACCATTCCACACCATATGTTGCCAATTTAGAATGTTGTTCCCGAGTCCCTGCAGACTTCAAGCAAGGTACTTTGCTTCCAGCAGAATAACGACTCCTGTATGCCCCATGTTTGTGTTGGCTTCTGTAAGAATTATGGACTTTTAATACTGCCTTACCTAGTCATGATATTTATTATGTGTTTATTTAGTGAAGCCCAGTTTTTGTTTTGCTTTTTTTTTTATAATTGGGAGATGTGTGAGCTTAAAGGAAAAAAACCTTTTACACCTAATTCTACATATCATTGTGAGGGTAGGCTTTTCCAGTTATCACGGTCTCTATAAAAGGTATCTACAAAGATGAAGATGACCCTCTTCTCAAGTAGAGTACAATCTAGTATTTGTGATGTGAATTTCATTTCCTATTACATTCCTGTTACTTCAACACCTCTGCTGATGATTTAAAGAACACCAAGTTCTTGGGAACAGTGTTTTTGTATGGAAGGAATGGATTATATGGAGTCATGAGGAGAAATTGAATGCATCCTGTTTTTTGCACTTTGAACTTTTATTCCACAAAGAATTAGGAATAATTTCATGCCTAAATTGTATATTCTGACCTTTGATATAGAATTTCATCATCTATCCTTTTTCTTTGGTTTCTTAAGTTTGTCTCTTTTTTGAAGTGTGTAGTTGTTAATTTCTTTTTATTTTTAATCCTGTGGGAAACATTATACTGTCTGAATCTTAAGATCTATCCTTTTAATAATTCTGAAAAATTCTTAGCCGTAACTCTTCGGATATTGATTCTCCCAAATGTCTTTTTTGTTTTCCTTTATAATTTTTTTTTGCAACCTTGATCTGTCTTATGTTAGATATTACTGCTCTATCCTCTGTGATTCTTAACATCTTTCATACTTTGTTTTCCATCTCTTTATCTTTCTATGCTACATTCTAGCTAATTTCTTCAAATATATTTTTCAAGTAAGTTATTCTTTCATCAAGTGTGTAATTTAACTCATCCTTGTGTATGTGTGTATTTTTAAATTTTATTTTAAGAGGTTCTGTTTTAGTCTTGATAATCTACCTGGCCTATTAGTTGCTTATTTTTAAAAATTCTACCTGTTAACTGTTTAAATGACAAATATAATTATTTCTTACTCTGTATCTGATAATTTCAAAATCTAAAGCATTTAGGAGTCTAACCCATTAGGGTTTTTGTTTGGATTTCTCTTTGTTTTGGTTTTGCCAATCTATGATTTTCCCCCCTCAATTAGCATTTTTAAAAATATCATAAGATTGTATCTGGCTGAACAGTGAGAATCCCAGGGAAGCTTTCCTCCAGGGAGTACTTACTTCTGCCAGGAGCCAGGGGGTAATTGGAACCATTTTTATTTTCATGCTAATGGTTTGAACCACAGAGCCACATAAGGACAGCCAATAGTCATAAATTCTCAAAAGAAAATCCTACTTTTAGTATTATTTTTATTTCCCATTTGGAGTTGAGATGGGTAAAACCAGATTTTATAGTATCTCTCTTTGCTGGCAAGGGGATTTTATTCCTGGTCCATCTTTTCAGCAAGAGTGTATGTAGTCCTATTTATGCAGAGTCTCAGATTCAAATGTATCCCTGTGAAAGTCTAAGGTCTAGTCTCCCATTTTCTGTGGTAACTATTAATCCTCAAAGTGTCCTCAAGTCATCCTGGGCCTCATTTCTTACTTTCCACTCATCTTTCTAAAATCCGAATCCTTTTTTTTTTTTTTTAAACCTGGAAACCTTTGTTACCTCCTAGCAACATCAGCAATTCATTTAAAAGTCTGTTGTTATCCAGTATCTAGGCCTTTTAACAATATCTATGCTCTTATACTGTTACAACAATCTGTATTTTAACTTATTTTATTCAAAAAATGGCTTTTAATCAGTCTTGTTAAACGATTTTTGAGTATCATACACCTATATCAATAGACTGCTTTTAAGCTTTTGAACATCTTAAGAAAATGCATTTGTTTCAACCCATATTCAGTATTAAATTCCAACCTGTAGTGAGAGAGAAATTTAATAAAAGGCTTTATTTTAATTTTGACTTTGATTTTTTGAATGTTGAAAGATTAATTCTATGCTCTGTTGGAACATTGAGGAGGAAACTCTTTATCTCAGCATCTAAGTAGAAATTAAGCGTAGCTGACAGGTTCCAGAGACAAGCATTCTAAAATGGATTTTTAAAAGAAAACAATAGATTTTCTTCTTCTTACTGAATATACTCTTGTCTACTGGGAGAAGAAAATGTAAATTAGTGAGATAGTGCTGCTGTACCAACAACCAGATGGTGGTTTTAAGATAAGATAATAATTTACTGGACTCTCTTCTGTTCCAAACAATATGCTTATTATAGCTTATTTTTATGTTTACTAATAGCCCATTTAGAAGAGGAAATATGGCTGAAATCTTCCGAGATTACTTTGGGTCTAAGTTTTGAGGGGATACATGAAGATACTGTCTTTTACCTAAGTGCAGTAGTGTTGTTTAATAAAATTTAATGTAGATCCAGTTGATACCATTGACAGAAGACTATCAATGACATTTTTACTGAGCACGTACTATGTGGCATCAACTGTGCTAATCAATTCCAGTTACGCTTAATTTAGTCTTTACTACAACCCAATGAGAATGCATCATTAGTCCCATTATATATATATATACATGTATATGTATGTGTGTATATGTGTATATATATATATACATATATATATAATAGGTTATATATCGTAATATATCATAAGGTTAACCAATAACCTTATGAACTTGACAGGCTAGTTCACCTCTCTCTCAACTAGCCTGTCAAGTTCATAAGGCAAAAAGGTGGCAGGACCTGAAGGAGAGCTATCTAATCAACTTACACTTTACTATGCCTTTATTATGCTTATACTCTATTAAACTTTCTTCAATTACATGGCAGTATGTAGGAATGTCTGTGCATCTTAGTGTGGTCCTTTAAATAGACCACTCCCTCATCAACACACACATATGTTGACTTCCTGCAAAATCTGTATCTTTTCAGTAACAAAAGCAGTCAAAATATTTTTAAAAGGTAGATTCTGGGTACATGGGATATAACCAGGTCAAATTAAGCATAGATAATCCAATAACTTTTTCTAGAATTGTTGAGATCAGAAAGTAGTACTTAAAAATTTATTCAGCAAACTATGGACCCAATTTCAAATACATAGAGAAAATTCCTAACAGAGGGAATGCCTGGGTGGCTCAGTGGGTTAAACCTCTGCCTTCAGTTCAGGTTGTGATCTCAGGGTCCTGGGATCGAGCCCCACATCAGGGTCTCTGCTCAGCATGGAGCCTGATTCCCCCTCTCTCTCTACTCGCCTCTCTGCCTACTTGTCATCTCTGTCAAATAAATTTTAAAATTAAAAAAAAATTCCTATCAGAGGAATTAAATGGATTTAATAAATTGTCCTACCAATCCTTTCTCTTTAACTAGACAAAGAGCGCATTAGAAAGGCATTGGGGGATGGGATCATTTCTATTTTTTTTTTCCTGTCTATGCCTGTCAAAGAGTAGGAACTCATTAATTTTTTGAGTAAATAAATGACTCACAGGATTGACATTTAATGAGATCCTTATAGAACAATAGGATCAAATAACAAATATAACTAGTCTTTCTTTAAAAATATGTATTGCTCTGGGGTGCCTGGGTGGCTCAGTCAGTTGAGTGTCTGCCTTCACCTCAGGTTATGATCTCAGGATCCTGAGAGCCCAACATCGGGCTCTCTGCTCAATGGGGAGCTTGCTTCCTCCTCTCTCTGCCTGCCTCTCTGCTTACTTGTGATCTCTCTCTCTCTCTCTCTGTCAAATAAATAAATAAATAAATAATCTTTAAAAATTTGTATTGCTCTATTAGACTCTCCAAATCAATCAAACTTGGACGTTTGCCTAATCTTGTATCAGTGCTTTTAAGATGTCCTCAATTAGCTTGTTAATCTTAAATTATCTTTTACAGATGATTTTGTCAGATGCTCCACTGCCTTCTCAAGATCTAGCCAGGAAGGATTCAGGCCTAGAAGGACTGGGGAGCATGCTAACTAGAACCCCTTTCAGGAATAGGAAACTAAAGTCCATGAATCTGAACATCTGATGCACTTGGACTTCTAAAACTTCCAATCTTTTCATGTTTCATTCCTAAAAAACCAAACAACAACAACAACAAAAACAATAACAACAAACTTCTATCATCCTACAATGATTAAGACTTAGGGAAAAAAGTAATAAATAATCCATTTTGGCACCACCATAGAGAACCAGAAAACTTCCCTTTTAGGATATCTCCACCTGGGAGGTGTGAAAAGATAATTAGTTAAGAGTTACTTGTAGCAGTAGGTAAGCAGGATATTTAACAGTGCTTTCAGAAAGTTGAAGTCAGGTAACATTCTGAGAATCCATTCTAAACAACCACATAAAATATATGGCTGATGCAAACACCACAAGCACTCACTGTTAAAGGCTTCCTGGCTCATTTCTGTATCCCTTCTTTGGACCCTGAGGCAACAACAGCAATGATTTCTGCAGGTAGTGGGCTGTGCGGAGTGTTGAAGTGCATTAACAGAACAGCCAATGTCATGAAGAGATGGCTACAAAGCTTGTAGAATCCTCCCAATAAATCCCAAGTCTAACTATAGTAGACTAAACTGGGAATGGATAAACCTGCATGGATTTCATTGGTAATCCTTAAAAAAAATCTGTTTCCTGATATAACTTGATAAGCTAAAAACAATATAATTAATTATATGCAGCACTGATTTCCATTACTAATTTAGTATCTCCTACAAGCATGACACCTGAATCAGATTAACCACCTCCATCAGAGGTGGGTAGGGTAGGTGGGAGAACTTCTTGAGCCATCAGTTTATGTGTGCTAAATAAGTAGAAGTTGGGGATAAAAGACATTAGGTGGGGCCACATAAGCCAGCAGGTAGACTTGTTGGATTTTTCAACTAAACACAGCTATCTTGACAGTTAGGATTCTAGAATTTCTATAATGGTGTCAAAAGAGATAACCATTGGGCTTGCTCTGAAGTTTCATTTGCATAAAAATTGCATGGTTTAATTTAGATTGTGCTTATTTGGGGTGAGTGGAAAGAGGTGCTAGAAATACAGAGCTGGAGAGTGCAACTCTGCTCATTTGACACAATTACTATCTCAATGCCTTTTTTTGAAATAAAAAAAAAATTCAATGGCCCATAATACTAAAAACTGAATTAACTGCAAGCGTTCAAGACTAATGGATTTTTGATACTGCATGAAGAAAATTAAATTTAAATTAAAGGCTCTCATAGGTTATGGCATATATACCTATAGATATCTGCATATGTTTAATGTTTGCTTATTATATCAAAGTATTATTTTTCCTTCCTCTAAAACACAAATCTGAAATTCTGCAGTAGCTCCCATAACTCTTAGAATAGAGTTACCCTCTTACCCGGAACCTGACTGACAAGATGCTGTTGGATAGTATCCAACTAAACTTACTCTCAATATCATCTCACAGCATTGCTTTTACTCTCTGTCCCATAGACCCATGGCCTTATTTCCATTCCCTGGATGAATTCCTCTAGTGCCCATGATGCTCCTACTGCCTGGAATTCTCTCCTATCCCACTCTTTGCTGACTACCCTTGACTCAGATCAAACATCATCTCCAAAGAAAATTTTTCTCTGGTTGCCAACATTCACCTCCACCTAGCCCCTGTAAGTGATACTTCCCTGATATTCTCTCATTCTCTCACAGATTCCTTTTAATTACCTTACCTTCTACAATAGACAGTAATTATGCATTTACTGTATATTTATTATTTCGTGTTTATCTGTTTAACAGGTCCTGTTGTCCTTCATTTTCATCTACTCTAGATCAGAAGGCCCAAATGAACAGTACGCATGTTCTGTTTCGTCCTCTACCAGTGTCTAGCACATAGTAGGAATTCAATACTTATGTGTTAAATTTGGTTAAACAACAACAACAAAAATTAGAGACTATCTAATACAAACTCAGTTTATCTATTAGTAAGTTGATGTCACAAGAAGTTAAATAATATTGTGGCTCAAGTTCATATAGCTTGTTAAAGACAGATACAGCTATATAGACATAGATAGCAACTAACTTTTCTACAGCACTTATGATAGGCAGGCTCTCTTTACATATATTCATTCATTTAGTTTTCACAAGATTTCTATGAGGTAGCTATTATAACTTCTCTATTTAGCATATGAAGAAACTAAAGCAAAGGAAATTAAAGTGATTAGTTATTCACGGAACTAGAATTTCAATGCTTATGACTAGGTGTTAATACCATGATCTAAATGCTAAACAAAGACAAATGCAAATCTCTTTGTGCCTATATTTATGTGGAAATAGAGACGTGGATAGATTTACAGAGAAACATTTCATTAGTCTCCCATCCCAAATTCCCTTACCTTTTTCTGTATCCATTATGGCAGTGGTTTCATTAACAAATGAAAACATTTTAATTGCCTGTAGTTTCTCCAATCACTAAGATATTTCTGCCATTTCTCTCACATTTGACCTGTTTCTACCATGCCACTTCCAGTGCCAAGGATTGGGGGTTTCTCTTGCTTACTGCTGCCTTGTATAATTGCAAGAGCCTCATCTTCTTCCCATCTTTTCTTCAGGCTCCACATTCCACATACTCTGTCAAAACATTAACAGCTTCCCCCGACCTCTAAGAGGCAGTTCAAACTTCACTAGGGTATCCAGTGACTCTCCATGCCCTGGTCTCTGCTTTCTTTTCTAATTTATCTTTTATCAGTTTCTCTCATGCAATTTTTGTTTCTATTAAGTCATCAGGATTGTAAGTGTCCAAAAACAGAGCAGTTCTGCCTACACTCCTTTGTTAATTTGTTTATTCTTCTTGAAATATCTCTCCTCTCCCAGTATTTTCTTGTACAGGAAGTCAATTCAAAGGCCTCAAGATCCAACCTTTCCCAGAGCTCTCAGCTAGAATTTAGTATCTTCCTCTTCTGCTCTCTAATAGTACATTACTTATACATTATTAGACAAATACTACATATTGTATTTTGATTATGTGTGTGTGTGCAGGTGTGAGGGAGGGAGGGAGAGATGGGGGCAAGGGGAGAGAAAACTCCTCTACCAGATTATAAACTCCTACAGGACAGGGGAATTGGACCACCCAGTGACTCACATGGCGAGAATACCATTCATTCTCCCATGCCAATCAATCGATCAACAGATCAACCTCCTTATACAATTAGACTTTGTAGAAGAAATGATCGCCTTCTTCCATTTGGTTTCCACAAGAATAAAGCAAACCATATTTTTCATCTTACCTCTCTCAAAAAGTGAATTATAAAATGACCCTTACTTTATTCTCTGTCAGAATATATTTCAATCACTGTACTTCTATACCAACTCATAGAGTTGTATATTTTTTAAAAACCCAAGATATATATCCTAAAGAGTCTTCCTTTTTTAAATTTATTTTATTATTTTTTTAAGAGTCTTCTTGATTGAACTCATACTTCAATAAAATTTCTAGGGTAATAAGTTTGACAAAACTGTGGATACACACAAAGAAATAAGAAAAGCCAAAAAAATGAACCACAGTCAGGTCAAAAGGGGAGTGGGGATTTTACCAAAAGTCACATTCTCATCACATCACAGAAGATACACTTTTCCCCAAGGGTTTATCCTTTTTGTTCCATGAAAAAATTAGAGAAAAAAGACAATAGAGAGTCTAGAAAGATTCTTATTATGTTAATTGGTTAATAGGGTTTCAAATGTAAATTATATCTTTTTATTACTGCTTGAATATTGTGTTTATCTTTATATATACTTACATTAAAATGGGAAAGGAGGGGCACCTGGGTGGCTCAGTGGGTTAAAGCCTCTGCCTTCTTCGGCTCAGGTCATGATCTCAGGGTCCTGGGATCGACCCCCGCATCGGGCTCTCTGCTCGGCAGGAGCCTGCTTCCTCCTCTCTCTCTGCCTGCCTCTCTGCCTACTTGTGATCTCTCTCTGTCAAATAAATAAATAAAATCTTTAAAAAAAATAAAATAAAATGGGAAAGGAAATTTCCTTTTTAACCTTGTAGGTAGAAAACAAAAATATGTTGCAGATAGTGGTCTATGCATTGTAGGGAAAAATATATTAGATTATAAAGAGAGATAAAAGGAGGGAAAAAAGAACTATGCTCGACATCTTCAGATTTCCTGCTGATAAATGTGGAATTCAATATAAGGCTTGTCATCCTGTAAGTGAGAAGTCCAAGCTCTTGAATCACTTTATATTCCATTAGTGTCTATTTTGCAGTCTACTCAACACGTTAATGATCTTATCGTAGAATTTTAGAAATTATAGATTCACAGATAAACACAGAAACCAGTAGTTGTCCTTTAAAAAATGACTAATATTGTGGGAACTGAGCACAAGATTTCCATTTGCATTGCAAATAGACGACCAAGAACCAAGGACAGTTATTAAAATGAACTTAACACACATGTAAATTGAAGGTAGTATCCTTGACCTCCTAATCTCTGTATTTTAACATTTTTTTTCTGCTCAGGTAGAGTTGAAAGATTTGTACTTGAAATAATCTATTTGAATCTACCCTGCTTTTTAATAAGTTTTGAGGTGCACGGGAAGGACAGCCTCCCTATGGAACTCCATTTTCTAATCTGTGAACTCAGCAGGGGAAAGAATAACATCATGTAAGGTTTTTGTAGGGATAAAATATGAAACACATATTCAAAAACATGTGCCAAGCAATATAAATGTTGGTTACTATTGTTATTGTTACTAGTAAGTAGTACTGGTGTTATTAGGATCATAACTATTGCCTTAAAATTTGAATTACTTTTTTTTGAAGATTTTATTTGTTTGAGAGAGAGAGCTAGCAGGAGCTGAGGGAGGGGCTGAGGGAAAGGAGAAGCAGACTCCCCAGTGAGCAGGGAGCCAATGAGGAGGAGGAGGAGGATGTGGGGCTGAGTATGGGGTTCCATGTGCCGCTCAATCCCAGAACCCTGGGATCATGACCTGAGCCAAAGGCAGCCGACTAACCAATTGAGCCACCCAGGTGCCCCACAATTTGAATTACTTTTAACAAAGAGGTGCCTGTTTGGAGAGTTCTAGAAAGGAAACAAGAAGGTTAATAGCCATACATTTCAAAATCAATTTGAAGCCATTTCCATAAATGGGCAGAATATACTCTATTCTATCACAGAAGCATGGTGTGATTCATTATAAAGTGATGATACATCTTGCATTCATGTCTTAATTGGAATTACACATTACGTGTTCCTAATGGGAGGTGTGGTGGAGGGACAGAGGGAGTTGCCACACCCCAAGTGGTAACTGGGAAGAGTTTAAAGAAGGGTTTATTTTCAAAAAGGAGATGATAAAGTACCCTGAGGCATGTACCAAAGAGAAGCCTTTACTACCCACAGCCTAAAGAGTCAAGGAGAGAAAGCAGTTATTGGAAGCCAATGGAAACTATAGCTGAGGAAGAGACCTGCTTCTGTACAGTAATATAGCTACTGCTAATCTTCATCTGCAGGTAAATATCCTTGACCTCTTTCTTGTCCTATGCTCAGATCTCTTGACAGTGTCCACCACTGGCTGAGGAAGCCCAAGTAATGCTGTCCATAAACTTTGGTCTCCTGGGGAACAGAGTGGGGTGCAAAAGGATGAAGAGTAGATTAGGGAACAAAAGTAAGACACCCAGGATTCTAACCTGTATGTTACCATTCAACACTGGCTCATGAGCTTCTCATAACAATTACTGAAAAGGAACATAAAATCAAAACATACAGTCACAGAACTACAGAACCATTCAATGTTAACTACATACACATGACAGTGTCACAATGATGTTTTAAAAATTGATTAAATATTAGTGAAACATAAATAGTGGGGTAGGAAGTAGAAACATATATAACCAGTTCAGTGCTTTCATTACATAAAACTCACAACAAAATAAAGTTAATCTGACACAGATTTAATGATGGGTGTTTTTGTTATTTTACCTTTTAAAGTTAATTCTGCCAGGGACAAGAAGGAAGTACAGAACAAAAGATAGTCATGCAAATGACTTAGCTAATATTGTTACTGAGTCAAATCTAGGTTTATCAAAAGTCTTCCAAGGGGAAGGCAAGAGAAGGGGGAAGTAGCAGAGCTGGAAGCTGCTCATTTCCCTCTGAACACCTATGGCCTTCCCTTCTCTCCCCCAAATACTCTTCATTCCCCTTCCTGGAAAAGGGAGGAAGCTGAGATGAATCCTGTAAGCCCAGAGTGTTTATTCCAGGAATTCAAACTAGGATGCGCTTAGTAAAAGGAATCCATTTGGAAGAGCTGCTTGGGAAATTGTGTTGAAGATGCCAAACACTGTAGATTATATGAGAGTGTCTTAAATGAGGATGAGTTGAAGGGGTATGTGATATCAATTATGAGCTGATGGGAAATGTATGAGCCAAGGGGAACCAATCTTCCCTAAAGAGAAAACTGAAGGAGGGAAAAAAAAAAAAAAAGCTTACATTTGTGTCACTAAACTGAACAGTAATAATTTGATATTGAAGTTTTTCTCTATGCCATTAATGACCCTGATCAAAGTAAAATAGAAAGCTTAGTAATGTGTTAGAATTAGCCTGATAGCCAACATGGGAAATTAAGGACAAGGCATTATTACTATGGGAACCAGTCCCTACCCAGCATTTCTCTTGCTTAGCTCTTCATATTCTTTCCGTCACCTCCTTAGCCACATATCAAAGTGAAGATAAGAAATAAGGAAATTGCAAGGAATAAAGAATTTGTGAGGGAGACAAGGATTATAGTTTGGGCTTTATTTCACCTGTGTGAGTACAATGAAAGTTTATCTAAGCAGCAAATGCTACCTACATGTCATCATCTGGAGATAAGGAAATGCACTATTCAAAACTCAGAGGTCAGGATGTCTTATTCAGAATTGACTTACATTGCTGGTAACTCACAAAAGCAAAACAGAAGACATTAGGTAGTTCTTTTTTTCTTTATTTTTAAGAATAGTTTAAGGTTCACAACAAATTTAACAGGAAGGTATAGAGGTTCCCCATATTCCCCTTATCCCTACACATGCATAGCTTCCTCCATTATCAATATTCCTCATCAGAGTGGTAGAGCAGAGCCCCACCCCCATCCATGGCATATGTTCCATAGACTCCCAATGGATGCCTGAAACCACAGGCAGTACTGAATCCTATGTATACTATGCTTTGCATAGTAAAAAATTTAACTTATAAATTAGGCATGGTAAAAGATTAACAACAATAACTAATAATAAATAGAACAACCATAACAACATATTGTAATAAAATTTATATACATGTGGTCAGTCTCAGAATATCTTATTGCACTGCACTCATCCTTCTTGTGATGATGTGAGATTATAAAATTCCTATATGATGAGATGAAATGAGGTGAATGATGGAGGCATTATGATGTAGTGTTAGGCTATATCACAAAATGATATGTCAGAAAGAGGATCATCTGCTTCTGAACTGTGTAAACTATGGGTAAATGTAACCACTGAAAGTGAAACTGTAGGTAAGGGGAGACTACTAAATATTTGTTCCAACTGATGCACCTGCAATGATATACCATCATCACTCCAAGTCCATACTTTAGGGTTCACTCTTGATGTTACACATTCTATGGGTTTGGATAAATGTATAATGACACATATCTACTATACTGTCATACAGAATAGTTTCACTGCCCGACTTGGTGCTTTGCCTATACATCTCTCCCTTACCCCTGGCCCCTGGCAACTAATGATCTTTTTACTGTCTCCAGAGTTTTGCCTTTTCCAAAGTGTCATATAGTTGGAATTACACAGTGTGTAGTCTTTTCAGATTGGTGTCTTTTACTTAGTAATATACATTAAGGTTCTTCTATGACTTTTCATGGTTTAAGAGCTCATTTCTTTTTAGTGCTGAATAGTATTCCATTGTCTTGATGTACCACAGTTAATCCATTCACCTACTGAGAAACATCTCGGTTGCTTTCAACTTTTGGCAATCATACATAAAGCTGTTATACACATCCACGTGCAAATTTTTGTGTAGACATAAGTTTTCAGTTCTTTTGGGTAAATATCAAGGAACACGATCCCCAGATCATGTGGTAAAGATGCATTTAGTTTGTTACAGAATCACCAAACAGTCTTCCAAAGTGGCAGTACTATTTTGCATTCCCACCAGCAATGAGTAAAGTTTCTGTTGCTCGCTCCATGTCCTCAACAACATTGGTGTTGTCAGTGTTCTAGCTTTTGGCCATTCTAATAGATGTCTAGTTGTATCTTATTGTTGTTTTAGTTTAAGTTTCCCTGATAACATAGGATGTGGAGCATTTCTTCCTGTGTTTGTTTGCCATCTGCATATTTTCTTTGGTGAGCTGTCTGGCCTCTTTTTAAATTAGGTTGTTTGTTTTCTTATTGTTGAGTTTTTAACACTTCTTTGTATATTTTTGGACAGTAGTTCTTTATCAAATATTCCTTTTGCAAGCACTTTTTCCCAGTCTATGGCTTATCTTCTAATTCTCTTCACATTATCTTTCCCAGAGCTGAAGTTTTTAATCTTAAACAAATTCCAGCTTATCAATTATTTCTTTCATGGATTGTGTCTTTGGTTTGTAGCCTTTTCTTTAACTTATTTCCTATCATTTAAACTAAGTTATTGGATATTAATATAGAGACTGCAGTCCTAAGGAAGATTACCACACATGTCTAATTTTATTATCATTTATTTGTTCATTCATTAATATATTTAATAAATTAATACCAAGAATTGTTTCAGGTATTAGAGATTCTGTAGTGATTAAGCCACTATTTCTGCACTCAGGTCGTTCCTGGTCTAATGGAGAAATTTATGACAGACAAATAGAATATTCTTTGGCACTGTAGACCCCAGGGAAGAAATATCTAAGTCTGGGGTCAATTGGAAGAATCAATAATAAGTTCCTAAAGAAGAAGACCTCTAAAGAAAGGAAGATATTTCCCAGGTAAATAGGAACAGGGTAGGCCATTCAGAAAGAGAGGAGAGACTAAACAAAGACATGGAAAATCCATGTATGAGGCATTCTTTAAGTCTATAAACATGGCTAGAGTAGCTGGAGGGGAGGGCAGGGCCAGGTTAAAGCAGCCTGACATGATCAGATTCATCTGATATACTATATGCATCAAACAACATACACTGATTACCTGCTGTGAATATAGAACTCTGTTCTACATACTGATAATAACAGTTATCATTTTTAAAACTCAGTATGTCCTCTATTATCTAAGCAATGGGGTTACTGTTCTTATCATTATTATTTATTAATATTACTTCCCTAATTTTATTTTTTTCTAAGTGCAGAAACAGAAGAATAAATATTTTTAAACAATTTAGCCTGGGTTTCAGCTCTTACCTAGAGCAAGGAATCTGCCTACAAATCTCTCACACTTTTCCCCATGACACCACCTTGACTCACTAATCATTCACTTTAAGATTTCTAAGAACAGAAAATTGCTTCCTGTCTAAGAATCCTCTTTATTCTTGATAGTGGCATAGCTAATTCCATCTTCAAAGCAAGACAATGCCATGAGACTCACTTGCACAAAGTAAGGAGAGAGGTTCCATTTTGAGAGTTGGCTTAACTTTCTTGCCCATTGCCAGCCTCTCTCCTGTCGGCCACTACACCACAGTATGAATAAAACCATGCTGGTGCCTCTCCTAGGCATGACTCTAAGGGAAGGCGAGGAATGAAGATACTGAGCTGCAGGGAAGCTCAGTCTAATATTGTGGGAGGGGCCATACTACTTTTCTTCATGTTCTAAGGACATTTACTTTGGGCTAGAGAAATGCTGCTGGTAGAAAGTTCTGCATCAGCAGGAAAATAAGGTTCTACATGGCCAGGTGTAAAAGTAAGAACAAAAGGAGAAAGCAAATTACTTGGAATGAGGTAGGGGTTACTCTATTGAGGCTCAGTGAAGATGGAAATCTTTGGCTAAAATCACTGGAAAATGTATTTTCAGAAGGTTCCATTAGGACTCTTATATTACATATTGGTCACATTAAAAGCAAATCCTTTAACTTTTTTTGGAAGTACAGAAAATACAAACAAGTATACAGCTACGTGGATTTTTCACAAACTGAACATATGCCTGTAACCAGCACTGAAATCAAGAAACAGGACATGACCAGTAGCCCAGAAACCCTCCTATGCACTTTAATTCTAATTTCTGGCCACTTACATTAACTTTACTTGTTTCAAAGTTTCACATAATTGGACACATTCAGTGTGTATGTTTGATGCCTGGCTTTGCTCATCCAACATCTTGCTTGTGAGATGGGGCCATATAGCTGTATGTCATTATTCTCATTGTTGTACAGTGTTTCTTTGTGAGTTCATATCTCAAGTTATTTATCTAGACAGTTATAATAATAATTTCATTGGAATAGCCATAGTGTGGACCCATTTCAGATCACTCAGACAGAGGTAATAATTTGGATTATACTAACAATGAATATGGGTTCCAGGGCAATGTTTCAGCCTCTTTATGATATAAAAAACATATAGCATAAAAATGGTTTTGATGAGTGAAAGGGGATAAAATGTTACACAGAGATTGTTAGAATGAATCAAGGGTTGGAGGGAAATATTGAAATGATAATACTTATCTATTTGTAATAAAGCAAAGGCCCTAGATGAGAAGAAAAAATCACACGCTATACCTATTCTACACACACACACACACACACACACACACACAAGCACATACACAATTCTTTCCCTTTCCTCAATGTTGAAATAATGTGTTTCCCCATATTTCACTATTTCCTATGTAAAACATTCTTCACAAAATCTGAACTTTCAGTCAAACCCAGTATATAGATGAGAGATAAGGAAATTATGTAGTAGCAATTTAGCACTCAATCTCTGTCATTTGAAGATTACAGCATTCGCTGAAAAGAGGAAAAAAGTACCATGAATTTAAATCCTAAAATAAAGGCATTTGGTTCATCCTGAATACAACATTTAGAACAACAGCCTTGACTTTTCTTCCACTTTGATTTACAGCTTGTTCTCCTTGGGGATACTCTGATTTCCAGGGTATTAAAATATGATTTATTTACATGAGGATAACCCTCAGTTGGCCTCTCAAAAATTAAGGACCAGCACTGCTCCACAAATGGAACAAAAATGTTAATCATTTAAAAACTGGGTCTCAATGATTGAAAGAGTCAGGCTGCAAATCACAATGATTAACCATGATGACAAAACCAAAAACAAATTTATACTCTAAAGAACAGCTTATTATCCCTTTTTGCTTGTCTTCTCAAAGCTAGGTGTTAATAAAATTGGTGTCTCGGGATGGCTCATCTTGATCTTTTATGGTTTCAAAATAAAGGAAAAATGTTTCTCTTTTTCTCTCTTCTTAGAAACATTTTTTAAAATATATATATATAAGAGTGAATAAAAATCAGATATACCAGGAAAAGAAAAGATCAAATGTAAAAACAAACAACAACAACAACAACAACAAATACAAAAACAAAAAAGCAAACAAAAACATTTCCAGGATGCAACTTACTTCTTTGATTATACCATGTTTCAGTTAACAAAATAGGAGAAAATTGAGGAGATCCTGGTCTAGTTTGATCTGCTCTAATTGTGCTACTTTTGATAGATTTTGCATTTCTGGGGTGCCTGGGTGGCTTAGTGGCTTAAAGCCTCTGCATTCGGCTCAGGTCATGATCCCAGGTCCTGGGATCAAGCCCCACATCGGGCTCTCTGCTGAGCAAGGAGCCTGTTTCCTCCTCTCTCTCTGCCCGCTTCTCTGGCTTCTCTGCCTACTTGTGATCTTTGTCTGTCAAATAAATAAATAAAATATTAAAAAAAAAAAAGATTTTGCATTTCCATAAGGAGAACACAATAATCAAATTAGCTTTATATCACTCCAATGATATGTAAAGTTCATTTAATTTCCTTGCCATCTGCAAAAATGATATGCCAGGGATTAGAGAAAAATAAAATAAAACAAAGCAAAATTAGGCCTTGATTCCCATTTTCACTATTATACTGAGGCTTAAAAAAGTAAAGGATCAGAACACTGAATATTGATCACCTATACACTACATAATACAAAGACTTCAATAATGACCAAGATTTCTGGAAATCCTATATTCTCCTATTTTGAAACATTTAATTCTTCATGACAAAATAGGAAAAATAAAAATAAATACTTCAAGGAGAAAATTTAGTAGAAAATATTACTTGTGTAGAAGACATCAACTTAAGAAGCATTAGAACACCATGCATACTTTACTAAATCAAGTATATTTTATAAATTACCAAGTGTATCAAAACTGTAAGAGACTGAAAGCTAAAGGGTTGATGATTAATTTGAACAACAAATTTTTAGATCATAAATTATGTTCTCTGTATTTAATTTTATTATTGTAAGCAATACATACTTTATACTATTATGTTTATATGTGAAACCATTTATTATAAACAAATTGTCTGAAATTCCTCAAAAACAGTCACCACTTTAATACCAGTGATGTTTCCTCAAATTTTCACCACTTGAGATCCAGTTAATGAACAATCAACATAAATGCAGATGTTACATTTTAGCTACGTCTTAAAAATATTTAACACAAATTTCCACACAACTAAAAGATATTTTAAGAATCACTTCATATCAATTGCAGGGAAGTTGTTATCTGCACGTTTCATTCATAATTTAAATATGTAATGATGGTTGCATTACCAAGTTTCACATTCAGTTAGTTTCTTTACTTCCTTTTTATTTATAGTGTACTTGAAAAGCCTACTTTTCTAAGTAATCATCATCAGTCATTCTTACAGGGATTTAGATATCTTTGGAATGAACATGTTTTTACCCAGAAGTAATTGGTTCTGGCTATTCAGAATACAAACACATTGCTGAGGATGTCACTGAACAAATGATATAAAATAATAGTCTTTATCTGTATTAGTGGTCTCCTCTGATAAAATATGCCCTTTTTTCCCCAAAAATAAACAAACAAAAAAGCCATGTGGTTTCTTCTCCCTCTATCAACTGGTAGACCTCGGTGTGTAAAACCAGAACTAAAAATCGTGTAAGTTCTGGAAGTCCAGGAAAAAATTACAAAGACTTGCATCCATGGCTATAATTTTTTGGCTCCTTCCTTCAACACCAAATCAGTACCAGGAAGCATATGGTTGACCACCAAATATTGTCTGTGAATACAGTAGTGTAAGAAGTTCCTTGTCTGTTTGCTCTGTTTGTCCTCATCCCAGGACATCTTTTCCGGGCTACAGAAGGCATCGAGGATAACCACCAACTGAGTAAAAAATAATCTCAATTCAAAAAAAAAAAAATCCCAATTCCTAGAGTTTGATTCTCCAGTCATAAATAGGACAAATTGTTTTGCACCTCTCCCTCACATACATAAGTACCACACATGCCCCAGATGCTGATTTATATTCTGGAAGGTATTACGTTCTACAGTAAAATATCTGCTAGCCTGTTTTAGGATAGTAATGGCTTTTCCATGGTGTAGGCAGATTCCAGGGGCATCAGTTTGGTTCTGCAATATTGCCAAATCTCATTATGCTTTCTCTCTGAACATAAAATTTATCATTAAACTTATGGGTGGTTTTATACCCATCTCAATCACAGTATGACATTTGCCTAATTTTTCTTATTTTTACAAAGAGTGCAAAGTTAAATTATGTTGCTATGATTTTGGTGACTTCCCCATCTTTTGCAACAAAATACATTCATTTTGATAGGAAAGGTATTGTTTTACTTTCTAGAGAAACTTAATTGGTTCAACAGAAAGGTCATTGTGTTTTGTTTGAAAGCTACAGGAAAGTTTTAAAATCTTCATTGTCACATAGTGACACATTTATTATAATCACATGAGAGGTAAAGAAAAAACTTAAAATAATCAATAAATAATCAATATCTTCCTTCCAATTTTAACTTTTCTTCTGTGGTTGCCTGAATGAGCTCATCACAGCATCCCAATACAAACCAACTATATTCTACAAGTGGTGAGTCCTGATCACCACTTACTTTTGTTTACATTAATCTGAATTGTATTATTTATGTTACTAGTCTTATCACAATGTTTATGTCTGAAGAGAATTTTTTAAGCTGATCTGTTTTTTATGAACGGAGGGCATAATTCATCCAAATTTTAACAATAAAAAGGGGGAAATTACAGATAAAAATAATGAGAAGAAAATTACAGGAAGTTATATATTTGGGGTAAAACTACACCATTAACAGAATATTGGCTGAAATGACATTACCAATATAGTCTTTGCAATGAATACATAATTTTAAAGAGCATAATAGGACTTCATAAGGTAACCAAATGCCTATGAAAACCATCTTTATACTTACATGTCAATTATGTGTGTACATTAATTTTTTTCTCTTAAATTACTTTTTCTCTTAAATTATTAGGTAATCTATGAACAGTACAACTGTTTGGTCATTTTTGGACTCATATTGGTGTCTACACATTTGTCATCATCAGAAACACTGATCTTCAACAAAGAGTCTTTTCAAAGTTTTAGCAATTCTTTTAATATGGCATTAATTTTTGCTAAGCTCACATATGTTTATTGAGTGCTACTCTTTACTTAGTGTTGAGTCAGATGCTAAGAGCAACACAAAGCATAAAAAGACATGTTCTCCACCTTCTAGAACTTTGTAATTAATAGGTACTGTAGGTATAGAAATAGCTAGTAACAAGTCAAGGCAAGCTATGGAGAAGTCTATATAGTAATGATAAAAATCCGTTTGCTTGTGGGAAAAAGAGTGACTAAGATGACAAGCAAAGGGGAGACACATTTCGGGTGAACCTTAAAGAAGCCGGGAAAACAAGGGAAGCAGGAAAAGGTCCAAGGCTTGGAAAGCATGGGTCTTGTTTGACTGGAAGACATGATGCAAAGAGAAAGGCTAGGTACTGCAACTGAGTCAAATTAGAATGGCCCTTGAATGCCACGCCATAAGACATTCATTTCTTACACAGTGAGGATCTATCACAAGTTTCAGAGAAGTAATAAGCCTATGTTTTAAGAGAATCATTCTGGCAGCATTAAAAAAAAAACCAACTGGGAAATAATATTAAAAAGAGGGTTTATTCTGAAGAAGCAGGAAAGAACAGAGAAAATAATCCCAATGCCCACATTACTTCTGAGGCACTAAGAAGGTAAGTCAAAATAAGTATAGGAAAAGAGCAGGTATGCTTTCTGAGGTCACTTGGAATCAGAAAGGGAGCTGTAGTTGTTCCTTCCCAGACCCAAGCCAAAGGCAGGAGAGGAGGCAAAATGCGTGCCGAGAGGGACAGATGTTTATGGAGTAAGATCATTAGATTTCAAAGCCCACCATTCTATACAGAGAAGACCTATAATTATACACACACATTACATACACACATGCACACACACTTATATGAATGTATATGCATATGTATGCATGTATGCACATATGCATGTATGCACATATGCATACATGTAAATGTAATCTGGATGGATATGAACTTCACGCTTTACATGAGTCTACTACATTTGGTCAATATGGTGAGTACTGTGACTAAAACCTGATTCACAAAATACAATCCAACTAGGCAATTACTCAGTTTCCAAAACTGACTATGATTATTAAGGGCAGTTGAAGTATACATTAGTTTGGGAAGATGAATTATAAAGGCCCTAAATCAAAGAGCTGAGGGTTCTCCCTCACTCTTTCCCCATGTAAGATTCCTGTTCTCCAGCAACATGGCTCACCTCCTTGGACCTCACCCATTTCCTCCCCAGGCCAGGTTTCAGCCAGCTATTTCCAATCCAGCCTGAATTTTGAGCAGAGAACAAAATGGTCATAGAAAATATTTTACTACTAGTATATAGTGTAGAGGAATCTAATTTGTTGAATAATAAGTAAACTAGTGATGTCATAAAATTAATGAGGCTCCCCAGAGTATATCAAGTCCTCCCAAATAAAACACTACATTATCCAAGGAATGTGCTTGCTCGTCCCTGGCCAATAATTTCCATCTCTGTTATACATATTATAATGTTATATACACCCTTTGAAACTTAGAAATAAGCAAATGAAATCTTTTAATATTTGGAAGGAAATAATATTCTACAGTATTAACAACTATGGCTTTTCTGCTTTTCTTTGAGCCCCATAGCCCTTCCCACTGAAGTATCAAGGTTGTTCTGTCAGTAGATTCAGGGAAACATTATGGAGGAATATAGGCAGCATGATCAGGAACAACTGAGAGGGAAGACAGGGGTGCTATTTATCCCTGGACTGTTCTATGTAAACCCGGATGTATGTTCTCTTTAGGTGTAGGGAACTACCTGAATACAATTTATAGGAAATTACAGTTACATTTCTTGCACATGTGAGTTTTGTGGACTGTGTTCATTGCCACATCCATATTTTACTAAGCAACTGTCCTTTTTAGTTACTAAGTAAGGAAAAAAAGTAAATAAATGATTGAGCTTGCCTCCTCAATGGACACACCGGTGGAGGAATTTTTCTCCTTTGTAGTACTCAAGTGGCTGCTGTTTTATTTGCAAAATGTACCACAGTCTCTTGGGAGTTAATCCCTGGCCCCTGGAAGGTCAGCTGCAGCCCTGTCACTAGATGCCACTTGTGCCTGTCACCACCAGATAAGTGGAAACCCCGTGCAGTGTCATGAGCCTTCTTAAGAATTTCCCCCAGAATAGTCTCAGATGTGCCAAGGTGTATTGATGCAGCTGTTGAATCAGACTTCCCCAACACCTGCTCTCCTAGGTCTTACACAGATAGTCCTATTAATTTCAGAGTCACGTTTTCACTAGCAACATTACTGGGCAAATCCATGTAACTTCCCCCCCCCCCTCCAATGCCTTCTGTTTGGAATCCAAAATATAAAAACAAAAATTCTCTGAGCTGAGACAGCTCTTGCATCCTTAGCTTGTCCCAAGGTATAAACCAGGATAATTACAGGGAGACATATGTTGGTGGTAATAAAGCAGATACGTATGTTCACTATCTGTTTTGAAGATTAACTGTCTACCACATTGCAGTATTTAAGCATGAGACTATTTCAGATTTAATACGCATTCCCCAACCCCACTCTCCACCATAAAACAGAGTCTAGCAAAAGACACAATTTACATAACTTACAACCAGAGGGTTTCACTAATATAAACAATTCTGGTGCATAACAGTTGGCACCCAAAAAGCACTTTATGAACTCCCTACTCCTTACTGCTGCCAAACTCAGGGTGACATGTTCATTGTTTTCCTCATAAAATCTACGATTGCTTCTGCAAGAGCAAGAACAAGGATTGGCTTTTTATTTCATTTTTACAAGCATGGTTGAGCAGATGAAATTCAGAGGGGCCAAAACAAATACTAAGTTTCACTCCGTCAGGTTCCAAAACAGCAAAGACGGTAGCTTCCATACCATAGCTGCTAATGGAATCACTAGGACTTTGTCAAGCTTTAGGGATGCTTTTTTTTTTTTTTAAGATTTTTAAATTTATTTTATTTATTTGATAGACAGAGATCACAAGTAGGCAGAGAAGCAGAGAGAGAGAGGGGGAAGCAGGCTGTCCGCAGAGCAGAGAGCCCGATTCGGGGCTTGATCCCACGATCCTGGGATCATGACCCGAGCCGAAGGCAGCGGCTTTAACCCACTGAGCCACCCAGGTGCCCCTTTAGGGATGCTTTTAAAAGACAAACTCTGACCCAGGCCAACTCCTTCTATGATTAGGCTAAGGTTAAAGACATACCTAAAACAGTCATCTATTCCAACTTCTGATTAATTATTAGCCCTGAAGTAAAATGCAAATAAATAAACACATCAAAATAATCTAGATAATTGAAGTTCAAGTGTGGTAGAAACTGAAGACGAAACTCCTTTCTATTAAAAATGAGTGACTCATTTCCATTCATTCATACACCCAAGACATTAATTTTTAACACTGAAATATGCTTTTATGCAAATTATATAAAGTAATTCAGCCACTACTTTAATAAGACATTCTACATAAAACAAACACATTAAATGCCATGCTTATAAAGAAACTTAGCATGCACTGCAACAGCAAAAAGAGCAATGTGGAAGGACTCTCTTTGAAGGCTGAGTTGTTTGAGAGAAAATTAAACTAATTCTTTAAAAAAAAATCTTTCAGACCAATCTGGCTGAGCAAATAATACTTCTGTAAAGATTAAAGAGTCTATAGCACGAGAAACACAGCATGTTCATTTGATATAGCTTCTACTCCTTGAATTTTACACTGGAGGCCTAAAAAAAGAACAGCTTAAGTCTATAATAGTCCATTATGGGACATTTCACATGCATAAATTCTCAATATTTCATAAATACTGTAACCATGAAAAAAATCATTCATGCCTTACATTTAGAAAATGGACCCTTGTGGAATATTGCCTTTTTCAACCTCAGCAAACATAAGTTAAATATTTATAAAACAAAATTTATTGAAACTATTTCCATTCTTATGGGAGTAGAATAGACACTTGAAAAGAATCAGCCTGAACGTAGTAGTCTTATGTGTATTAGCAGTACATCTACATACGCAACAGCTCTCTACAGAAATATTAACACTGAGAGAGCCCCTAATTTTCAGCTCACACCAGAATAATAAACACAGGCTGGAGTTGATCCTATCAGAATTACTTTACCAACTGCTTGATACCATCAACATTGATTAGTTTTGGTTTTTAAGAGGAATCTAAGAGAGGAAACTAAAAATCACTTTTGCTCAGAAAACCTCCTGATCTACATAATGATTAGATAGTGAAACCAACACAGAAAAGGACAAAATAAAGAGTAAAATTCTTCCTCATTCAATCAGCCCCATCCCTTTCTCCAAAGGCAACCACCATTGACTTTCCCCTTTTTGTTTCCTTCCAGAAAAAGGGAGAGAAAAGTTTATTATTGTGATAACAAATATATGAATGCAAATGTGCACATTTTCACACAATTAACATTTCCATACCTCATCTTTAAAATTATACTTATATATACTAGAGCTATTTCCCTTTCAGTAGAAACAGTTGTTTTAAAATGTTCTCAAGTTCTTCATCATACTGAAATTATCCTAACAATTTCACGCTGACGAATACTTCTGGCCCTTTTGCTAGATGGTGCACATGGGGGAAGTGTATAAAGATGGAATGAGCGTCACTGTGAAAGCATGTTGATGAACTTCGCAAATATATATGTTGGAAATTCATCTCATTGAGAACGTTAGAGTCAAAAGGTGAACACATTTACATTTCTTTTTTTTTAAGATTTTATTTGAGAGAGAGAAAGAGAACATATGAGTGGCGGGAGAGGCAGAAGAAGAGGGAGAAACAGACTCCCCATTGAGTAGGGATCCCCATACAGGGCTCTATCCCAAGATCCTGAGATCATGACCCCAGCCGGAGGCAGATGCTTAACCGACTGAGCCACCCAGGTGCCCCCACATTTACCTTTCTGACATGTATCTATCTTCACACCACCCAAGATTGGTCACCATATTTTATATCCTCACAGTTGAGAGTTCTTTATCAATATACTGACGCTGAGTATCTTTAAACTTAATTATCTGCTGATCATGTGGGTATAAAATACTAGATCTTTTTTTATGTGTATATTTATATTTCTTGGCTTTACTTTCAAATTAGGCTATATAACAATATTTTCTTATTTTTCATTATTCACAAATTTTTGTTTATTTCTCTTGCCTATTTTTCTATTGTTGGCTGTTCCTACGAGATATTTTAAAATTAAGAAAAACTGGTCTTGAGCTTAGGTGAGTATTTTTCTCCAAACTGCCATTTGTCTTTTGTTCTTTCTCATATTATTTGGTCCCCATACAAAGTTTTTGTTTTCTAATGTTTTATGTTGTAAAGTTTATTGATCTTTTCTGCATAAATTCTAGATGTTGTACCCCTTTTAGAGAGCTTCTCTCTGCCAAGATTATAAATACATTCAGTGATACTTTTTAAAAATATTTCTTATAGGTTTTTTTTTTAAAAGATTTTATTTATTTATTTGACAGATGGAGATCACAAGTAGGCAGAGAAGTAGGCAGAGAGAGAGAGAGGAGGAAGCAGGTTCCCTGCTGAGCAGAGAGCCCTATGTGGGGCTCGATTCCAGGACCCTGGGATCATGACCTGAGCCGAAGGCAGAGGCTTTAACCCACTGAGCCACCCAGGCGCCCCTCTTATAGGTTTTTTAAAAAAGATTTTATTTATTTATTTGACAGAGAGAGATCACAAGTAGGCAGAGAGGCAGACAGAGAGAGAGGAGGAAGCAGGCTCCCTGTGATCAGAGAGCCCGATGCGGGGCTCGATTCCAGGACCCTGGGATCACGACCGGAGCTGAAGGCAGAGGCTTTAACCCACTGAGCCACCCAGGCACCCCAATTTTTTTTTTTAAGCTTAATACTTTCTTCCATCTGGAACTTATTTGGAGGTTTAAAAGATAGGAATCCAGTTTTATCTCTATTTTAACAACAGTTAACCAGTTGTTTTATGCTATTTACTGAATAGCCTGATTTAAAAATAATACTATTGTCATGAGTTAAGTGTTAAAACATGTACATCTATTTGTGGCCCCTCTCTTTTGGTATTCTCCAGTACCAATTTATTTTAAATACTGCAACTCCACAATGTATTTTACTATCTAGTAAAGTTAGTTTCCTTCTCATTGTTTTTTTTTTCAAAATTGCTGCAAATATGTTCAGATGTGTCTTTTCCAGGTGAATTTTAGTAGCAAAATGACATTGAATTTTGTCAAATGTTTATTGTTTTCTATATATTTTATAAATTTTCTTTTGATTTTTGCTCTGACCCAAGAATTATTTGAGAGTTTTTTATTATTGTTGATGTTTAAGGTGGTTAGACTTTATGCTTCCTTTCTCTTAAGTTACAATTTTATTGCGTTGTGGTCAGTAACGTACTTCATATTATTTTACGTTTGCAGATTGTATTCAAGTTTGTCAAGGTCTAATATATGCTCTATTTCAATATATGACACATAGGTATTAACATAAAGACTTATTCTCTAGAGGTATCAATCATTCACTCCTTTATCCATCCATCCATCAAGTTATCTACCTCTACATCCTTACCTAGTTATCTACCTTTATATCTGTCTGCATACATATTTAAACTCAGTTATTTTTTTCAGGCCCATAACATTATAATTTTGTTGTTGTTCCATAATCCTTTAATAGCTGACATGACGAGTTAAATTCCCTTGCCACCATTGGATTTCTGTTAAATTCTCTTAGCATTTCCCACAGCCATATGCTTTTTATTTTGTTATTATTTTATTTTTTATATGTTACATTACATTAACAGGCACTATCTCATTTATATTCATTGATGTAACCAATCTAATCAAATTTTCAATTTACATTTTCTAAATATAATGCTTGTTTCTAAACTTTTATATGGACTGTCTTTTTTTTTTCCATGTGAAACGTACATGCTTTCCTCTCTGGTGATTTGACAGCTTTAAGTTATTTGTTTTTGTTTTCTCTTTATTGTTATTGTTTGTTTGTTTGTTTTTAGTCATTTTATTCTGCACAGACTTCAAGTACAATTTTTAGTAAGAGAGTTGAACAATTTATACATCACCAATCCTCTATATCCCAACATTCAGTTCTTATAGTCATGTTATATGTTGTCAAAATTTACAATAAAAAAACTTTTGTAACTGTGTATGGTGATGGATGTTAACTAAACTCATTGTGGTTATCATTTTGTAATATATACAAATACCAAACTGTTATGTCATACACCTGAAACTAATAAAATGTTATATGGCAATTATAGCTCAACAAAAAGAAATTTACAATATTTACTTTCTATAATTCTTAGTATCATAATTATTTAAATTTCTCCTATACTTAAATGATATCATTCCTTATCTTCACAGCCTTACCACAAATTTCCTGGGTTAAATCATCAGGCAATTTGTTTCTGTTTGTGAGTCTGTCACTCAATTCTCTTTGATTCCCTTCTTACCTTAACTGAGCTTTACTTAGCTCTCCCTAAATACTATAGTTTGTGTCTGCATATATCTGTGGCCAGAAGGCAAGGAAAAGAGTATAGGGAGTGGTTGACCATGGTTTTGGGCATGGTCGACCATGGTCTTGGTTAGTGTTTTTGGGCTTTGCCATCTTTTCTCTGGTTTTGTTAATTCTCAATGCCAGGGTATGTTTTATTTTATTGGGAATCAATTCAATGCCTATGGCTTCAGAAAGTTTCCCCTAGTTAAAGCAGCCCTGGGTACCTGAACCTCTATTTCCATCATAAGGACCTCAGGAGGTCATTTAGTTCAATTAGCTTTTCTCTTCCCAACAGCCAATGTATCTCCTCTCTCAGATGCAATAGAGATAAGGCATTAAGGTCCTAAACAAGCTGTAGGCAACATCACCCCTGGGATTCCAGTACACGCTTCTCAATTCATTCTGCTCTCTACCTAATTTATTTTCTTTTTTTGTTTTCTGGTCAGCTAACACCTTGTTTATTGCTGAAGATAATTAGTCTGAACATATGAACATTCTGATTTCTATTCTCCAGTTTCATGCCAGCAGGAAGACACGAAAATAGACAACTTCAGAAATTATTATTTTCTCCTGTGAGTTAGAAGACTGCCACCCTTATGAAAATGTCCAAGTTCCCTCTCTCAGGACTGCTCCATTAGTTTCTTTACCATTGAGTGGTGGTTATTATTCAGGATTTTATTTTACTCACATCTTCCCTATTTGGTTTATGTGGAGGACAGTTTAGAAGCACATGGCAAATTTAGGGATCTGGGTCTGCATTCTTTGCTAGTATTTTCTACCATTGGTAGTTGGGAATTTTTTCCCCTCACCATATATGTATATATGAATGGATGGATGGTGACAGTTGATTTTTAATTGTATGCTGTTTCATGACATTTGTTTAGGGAAAAGAGTATTTTGAGATTCAGCTTCACTTTGCCATTGTAAACTAGATCTTGTTCATAATTATTAACATCAGTATTATGCTTATGTGGACTTTTAGAAGTGCTATTTTAAAATACAATATGATTCCTACATAGCTTATTTTAATCAATCTTCTAAATATTTATTAAAAATGGAAATTACACTGAAAATGGGAGCAACTAAGGGGCATGGAGGACAGAAACAGAACCCTTTGTCCCAAGATCCTCTACCCCTCTACTCCTATCTGCCCTGCCACTATTCACACAATAGAAATTAATTCTCTCCATAAAAACTACCCCCTTGGTAACCCACATTATCCAGGTACCCATGGATATGGGACAAAGGCAGCCACAGGGGCAGAGGCAGAAAGGCCAAAAGCCTTGGAGGTTTAGGGCCTAAATCTCACCAGTCCCGTTCTGCCTTCTGGACATAAAGAGCCTGTTTTCCATAAATTTAAGTTACAGAATGAAAAAGCAACCATAGTAACCATTAATAGTGAGGAGCATAGGTTTGACACTACAAAGCCTCCCTTGGAGATTCATTCTGAATAAAAACAATTCAGAATGAGTAAATACAGTTGATATGTAAAATCTAATTTTTTTAATTAAATTGTAATTACGTAAGAAAAGTTACCTAAGGCTCTATTAAGTAGTCTGTCCTTCAGTGCATTTAAAATGGAAATTTGTTTTAACTGAATTAAAACTATTAAAGTTGAATCAAACTTCTCAGGGATTGTTCTGCTATGTTATGCAAGCCATGCCATGTAAATCTGTGAATCTTACTGGGGTGCGTGGGAGGGGGAAGGAAAGAAAATTCCATTCTGTTAGTTCCAGTTTGCCCATTAGTTATACTACAGAGATGGTATTTCCAAGGATTCCAAAATTATAATAAATTAGTTAGGAGCTGAAAGAAGTCTAAAAAAAAAAAAAAAGATAAGCAGTGTATTTCTAAGGATTTTAAGTATAATACCAAGAAGTTAGTCTTTCTGTTTCTAGTTATCTTCAATTCATATATTAAATATAGATTTTAGCTTAAAAAATCTTTCTAAAATAAATTAAGCTAATTTAATAAGGGAGTTCATCTAAACACTTTTTCCTACTGAAAACATATATACATAGTTTTGACTCTGATATCTTTGTCTTAACTGTTGTTTTAAAGCATAGTAGGAGAAAAAAGCAATTTATAAAATATACTAAAACAAACGGCAAACAGACAGATATTCTCTACTCTTCCTAATGTCCCAGACCCCAAACTGATAAGAAAGCAGAGTAAAAATGAATAAACCATTTATGCTAACGTTGATTTTATTTTTTAATCATCTCTCTCCAATTATATACTTTTCAGTGAGATGGCAAACAGAGAGTAGATGAAAAAAGCATAACCCTCGGATATAGGATGACCATTCATTAAACGCTATGCAGATTTAAGGACCACATCTGAAAGAGAGTGCATAAATCTATATTAATAGAAGGAAATGGTATATAACCGGAAGTATCCTAGAGTTTCAATGCATCATTACCACTAAAGTCAAATTTGAACGTAATTTTGCAATAGAATAATTACTTTCAAAAGAAAAATATGATGTATTTAATTCCTACCTGTAACCTGAGCCCATTAGCCATCATGCCTTAAGTGGAAACTATCCTATATGATGAAAGCAGCTGGGTCCAACCTCAGAGAATTAAACTATAATTTGTCATACTCCATCCATAAAGTTGTCCCTAAAGTGTTTGCAGGATGAGAAGAAAGGACCTATCTAGGGAAAATACTAAAGCATATATCTAATAAAACACAATTTAATCTTTTAAGAAATGAAGACATTGCAAGTTTTAGTCTTTATTTTCTGTGGTAACACAAACACTATAAATCATGGAAATTTAGAAGAGAGGCTATTTTCTATTTCTATTGAAATAATTCTCCAAAATAACAGCCATCAGATGATAATTAATGGTAAAATCAATGTTAAAATAAATATATTTTATATAATATATATATACAAATATATATATATATGTGTGTGTGTATATATATTCCTCCATTGTTCCCACTCTCTCTAGCCTAAGAATAAATAGATTCTTAGAAAGAAAATGCCTGCCTCTTTAAATAATATCCTTAAAGATGGGGCGCCTGGGTGGCTCTGTGGGTTAAAGCCTCTGCCTTTGGCTTAGGTCATGATTCCAGGGTCCTGGGATCGAGCCCCGCATCAGGCTCTCTGCTCAGCAGGGAGCCTGCTTCCTCCTCTCTCTTTGCCTGCTTCTCTGCCTACTTGTGATCTCTGTCTGTCAAATAAATAAATAAAAATCTTTAAAAAAATAATATCCTTAAAGAAAAATTGGAAGGTTAAGTAACAGGTATCCTCCTATTCTAGTTAAAAGATATGGTGAGTAGATGGCTGGCTCTATAACTAGGTAGAGTTAATTTGGTCAGAGTAAAAACAGCTGGGTGGTTTACTTTATAACTTGCAAAATTCAAAGAAGATAGGAATGAGCAACATTCTAAACTAAGCAATGGATTCTAATTTTTTTTAAATCTAAATTTATAAATTAATGTAAATTGAAAGAGGTGTGGTATTTAGCCTCCAACATGGAACCCAATGATCCCCACCTGTAGTATTCACAGAGATATGTCGTCCCCTCACACTGTGTATCTGGGTTGGTCTAGGTGACAAATAGAATAAGACAAGAAGAGATGGAATGTTACTTCTGAGAAAAAGTTATAAAAGATGTTGTGCCTTCCATATTGGTTGTTCTCTTTCACTCTTCTCTCTCCCTTTCATTATTCAGTCTTGAAAAAGCTAGATGCCATGTTGTGAGCATTCCCATGGAGAGGTTCTTCACTGAAAAACAACATCAACAACAACAAAGTTCCTGCTAACAAGCACAAGAGTAAGCTTGAAATTGGATTCTCTGGCCCCAACCAAGCATTCAGATGACTGCTGCCCCAGTCAACAGCTTGACTGCAATCTCATAAGAGACTCAGAGCCAGAATCACTCGACCTAGATGCTCCCAAATTCCTGGATGCCAGTAACTGTGTGAAATAATAAATATTTACTGTTGTTTTAAGCAACTAAGTTTGGGGGTAAATTGATTTGTAGCAATAGATAACTAAGAGTTTGCTTCCCACAAGTTTTACACAATGTTTTCCTCATTACCCTGGGAATAACTCTGGTTGACCCTGAGGTGGTCTTTGTAATCTAAGTGTTCTCTCTCTAGTATCTATTTCCTCTATACCAATCATCTCTTTCTTCTACTGCACTCTGGTGAAACGGCGGGTTATGATCTTTCGTTAAAGAGTTATTTCCCAATTGGAATCTGTATCACAAAAGATTTCTTCATTGCCAAGATGATTCCCATGTAAAATATTAAACATCCCCTTTGGAAAACCAAAGCCTTCAAAATTCTTATGTAACAAGGACAAAGAGTGATCTGTCTTATGCATAGGTGATAAAGGAATGTAATATATATAGAAAATTTTTTTAAAAAATGAACTCAGGAAATTTTGGTCTGCTTTTTATTATCAACATGTGCTATAATTCTAAGCAATGCCAGTAATAAAATAGTTCTCTTCCTAAAAATATTTTGTTGATCTAAGTTCTAAATGACTATAGCAGTTGTTAAGCTTCAACTTAGAAACTTAAATAAATAACATCCTCTTATCTATAAGAAGCTAATTTATGGAAGGTTCAGTTACATAGCCGGCCTAAGACACATATGAATTCAGCTATCTACATTTGTTTTAAGACTAAGCTCGTAATTCTTTGTAATTATTCAAACTTTGTTTCAGACAGTTTTTGTTTATGTGCTACTACATATTTCTACCTTTAAACAGAAGAAACATGATAAAAGACAAGTAAATAGATTTGAGTTACTTTAATTATGTTATCCTATTTGAATTCTTGGGGCTTTTACTTATGTTTAAGAGAGTGAACTAGATAGAGCATTCTGTGAGATTTAGTAATTCGGTAAAATAAATTAAAATTTGTTTCAGATATAAAATTTTTTTTACTGAATTTTAATGTTTTTACTTTTATTTTTAAGAATTTACTTATTTATTCTAGAGATGAAGAGAGAGAGCATAAACAGGAGAAGGGGTAGAGGTGGGAGAGGAAGACTCCCCACTGAGCCCGGAACCTGATGAGGGGCTCAGTCCCAGGACCCTGAGAACATGATATGAGCTGAAGTCAGAAGGTTAATGGACTGAGCCACCCAGGTGTCCCAATATTTTTACTTTTTTAAATATGCTTTTTAAAAAAGTTGTTAATTATTTCTAAACTAAAGAACAAATCAACCACTTCACACTACTAGGATGACTACAATAAAAAGTATACAAAGCTATAGATAGTAATCAAAACACTACAGTGTTGGCATAAAAACAGAGAACAATGAAACAGAAAGAAAGTGGACCACTGTCTTACACCATGCATAAAAATTAACTCAAAATGAATTAAAGAACTAACTGTGAGGCCTGAAATCATAAAAGTCTTAGAAGAAAACATAGGCAGCAATTTCTTTGACATAAGCTATAGAAACATTTTTCTAGATATGTCTCCTAAGGTAAGGGAAACAAAAGCTAAAATAAACAGGTGGAACTAATTTAGTTTTTAGCAAACTAAAAAGCTTCTGTACAGCAAAGGAAACTATCAACAAAATGAAAAGGTAACCTACTGAATGGAAGAAAATATTTTCAAATCATACATCTGATAAAGGGTTAATATCCAAAAATACAATTGACCCTGGAACAACATGGGATTGAACTACATGGTTCCACCTACACATGGATTTTTTTTCAACAAATATAGTATAGTACTGTAAATGTATTTTCTCTTCCTCATGTTTTTTTCAATACCATTTTCTTTTCTCTAGTTCACTTTATTATAAGGATACATTATATGATAAATGTAATATACAAAATCTGCGTTAATCCACTCTTCATGTTATTGATAAGGCTTCTAGTCAACAGTAGGTTTTTACTAGTTAAGTTTCTGGGAGGTTAAAAGTCATATGTAGGTTTTCAACTACGCAGGGGCAGAGTAGGGATCAGCAACTGACTCCCACATTACTCAAGAACTCATGTAACTCAAAAGCACAAGAAATAAACCATCTGATTATAAAATGGGCAGAGGATCTGAATAGATATTTTTTCCAAAGAAAATACATATCGATGGCCATCAGGTACATGAAAGACGCTCAACATTTCTAATGATCACGGAAGTACATATTAAAACTTCAATGAGATATCATCTCCTATCTGTTAAACATAGGGAGATTCTTTAAAAAATTAAAAACAGAATGACCATATGTCCAGCAATTCCACCTCTGAATATTTATCTGAAGAAAATGAAAACACTAATTCTAAAAGATATATGCATGCCCACATTTACTGAAGCATTATTTAAAATAGCCAAGGCATGGAAATAACATAAAAGTCCATCAATGGATACATTATGCTAAGTGAAATAAGTCGGACAGAGAAATATGAATACCATATAATTTTACTTATATGTGGGATCTTAAAAAAAGAAAAAGAAAAAATAAGTTCACAGATACAGAGAAGACTGGCAATTGCCAGAGGCAGCAGGTAGGGGGTGGCTGAAAAGGCTTATAAAGAGGGTCAAAAGGCACAAATTTTAGTTATATAATAAATAAGTCATAGGGATGTAATATACAACATGGTGACTCTAGTTACTTATGTTCTAAGAAAGCAAATCTTAAAATTTCTCATGACAAAAAAAAATTATAACTATATGGTGATAGATGTAAACCATACTCATCATAATCATTTTCAATATAGACAAATATTGAATCATTACATTTTATACCTGAAACTAATGTAATATTATATGTCAATTAAGCCTTACTACAAATATATACTTATAATATAATTTAATTAATATAGTATAATATATATTATAATAATATATGTTTATTTACATATCTATATCTAGGTATAAAGAGATAAAAGAAACTCTTTCTCCATGTGCATACAAACAGGTCATGTGAGCATGCAACTTTATAAACCAAGAGAAGAGGCCTCAGAATGAAACCTACCCTGTGGCACACTGATCTTAGACTTCCAGTCACTACAACTATGAGAAATAAATTTCTGTTGTTTAAAAAACAAAAACAAACAAACAAACAAATAAAAAACAGAAAAAACAGAAAATAACAAACTTTGACAAGGATGTGGACAAATTTGATTTCTTATAGATTGCTGGTGCAAATGTAAAATGGTATACCTACTATGGTAAACAGTTTGGCAGTTCCTCAAAAAGGTAAACAGAGTTACTATATGACCTAGCAATTTCACTCCTAGGTATATACTCAAATGAATTGAAAATATATGTTCATACAAAAACATGTAAACACAAATATCCATAGCAGAACTATTCATATAGCCGAAAAGTGGAAACAATCCAAATGTTCATCAACTGATGAATGGATAAACAAAATATGATATACTCATATAATGCAATATTATTCAGCCATAAAAGGAATGAAATACCAATACAGGCTATAAAATTCTGAACTTTGAAAACATGCTAAGTGAAAGGAGCCAGATATAAAAGGCCACATATTATTATTCTGTTTTTAAGATTTTTATTTATTTATTTATTTGACAGACAGAGATCACAAGTAGGCAGAGAGGCAAGCAGACAGAGAGAGGGAAGCAGGCTCCCTGATGAGCAGAGAGCCCACAGCGGGGCTTGATCGCAGGACCCTGGGATCATAACCTGAGCCGAAGGCAGAGGCTTTAACCCACTGAGCCACCCAGGCGCCCCAAAGACCACATATTATTTAACTACATTTATATGGCAAATCCTTAAAGACAGAATGTAGACTGCCAAAGTATAGGGGAAAAGGGGATGGGGAATGACTACTAATGTGTATGGGGTTTATTTAAGGAGTGATGAAATACTCTGGAATTCAATAGTAGTAATGGTTACATAACTTTGCAATTACATAAAACAAAAAATAAAACAACAACAAAAACTCCACTGAATTAAATACTTTAAAATGGTAAATTTTAAGGTATGTAAATTATATCTTGATAAAAAAAGAACAAATAAAGAAGAAAATGGTTATTGCTGATTATTGTAGAAAATTATTTCATCTTGTAGAGGAGGAGATATTAAAAATAATCCAGAGTATCAAATACATGAAATATTACATTACTAATATATACTCCTTTTCTCCTGGCAGCAGAAGCTGTGGAGTGCTCTCAAACTGTCACGTTGGTGACAGATTCACTATGATAAGAGCTTGATAAATGTTGGTTGATTGAATGAGTAAATGAATGGATGGATGGATTCCTCATATGTTTGTGCAGAGCCTTCATCTTTACCCCTACTTTAAAGAGAGGGCCCATAGTCTAGAGATAACTAAGTGACGACCTTTCTCCTTGCTTAAGATTATATCGGAATGTGTTTGTTTGGAGTAAGGAAGTTTGAAGACAATGTTTTGAAATTCATTTGTTTAACATGCTCAATGTTACTGGTTCCAGAGGAAGATGAGAGGCTTCCCAAAAAAGAATCTACTACAATCCCATGTAGGCAATGGGGATTTAAGGATCAAATTCAAGAGGATTAAACACGACTACCTGATTTTTTAGGACTTTCTGTTATAAATATTAAAAATATTTCACATAAACTGTATAATAGCAAAAGGTTGAAAACCACATAATGTAGTCAAATAATTTCCTCTGTACTCAGAATTTCCCCCTCATGTACTGACTTTAAGGACACTCTAATCAATGATTAGCTTACTAAAATTCTACTTGAAAACTGTGCTGAATGACAAAACATAATGGACTTGTGTTTTTCAAATGATACTGCTGTTGTTAGTCTATTCAATTGTCATTCATGTAGTCCACAGATGAAATATAGAGTGTACTTCACCCCTGGAAAGATGCTAGCAGTCTTAACACATATAAAGAAAGCCACTGGAGGTAAAAAGCAAAGAACAGAAGTTGGGGGAAGGCCACAATTTCAATGTTGATGAATTCCCTAAAGAACCAAAAGAAATGTAAAAATAAAAACACATATAATCTTATAAATTATTTAATAATTAATGTATTGATATGTTAATTAATTAATTAATTGGAGAGATAAGCAGGCTCCCCACTGAGCAAGGTGTCTGACCTAGGACTTGATCCCAGGACCCTGGGATCAAGACCTGAGCCAAAGGCAGACGCTTAACCAACTGAGCCACCCAGGTATCCCCCCACAAACATATTTAAATTATCACCTTTCTAGACCAAGATTAGAATACTTATGCCCGATAATTTCCTAAAAGTCAAAGAAAACTGTGGTAAGTAGGAAGATATACTCAGCTTGTTGTAATTTGATAAGGTACACAGTTTGCCTAATTCACTTTCAGTGGCAACATATAGTTTCCCTTAATCTGTATGCATTTATAAAAGATAAAGGACTTCTACTCTACTGATAACCCAGTGACATCTAGCCCAACTCAAAGCTTTTAAATTTTATCTTTTCCTTCTTTTTTCTTTTTCAAACCAGGAAATTAAATGTGAGGGCTTAAAGTTCAAATAAGAATCTTTTTATAGTGTATCTGGTAATGACTCACTTGCTATAGTATAAAATCATAACCTTCAACGTTTAAAAATTTATCCATTTCGGGACGCCTGAGTGGCTCAGTAGGTTAAGCTGCTGCCTTCGGCTCAGGTCAGATCCCGGGGTGCTGGGATTGAGTCCCACATTGGGTTCTTTGCTTGGCAGGGAGCCTGCTTCTCTCTCCGCCACTGCCTGCTTGTGCGCTCGTGCTCTCTCTCTCTCTCTCTAACAAATCAATAAATAAAATCTTAAAAAAAAAAAAAAAATTATCCATTTCTTTTGCAATTGGATAGTTTTCTTTTTCATCCTCTACCGCCACTTATAAGCAGCTCTACTAAGTAAACGATTGCTATTTTAGTGGCATGAAGGATGAGAAAAAAGGGAAGAAAAGTACCAAAAAGGTGAAAAGAATCTGAAAAGAGAAGAAAATCCAAAGACAATTTGTGCATAAATGAAATCAAACACAGAAAAGACTCACCAGAATAAATATAGTCATGATTATCCCTAACTTAAATAATACTTGTTTTTTCCCCCAAGAATTTGATGGTTCATATTTGAAAAGCTGAGACTCAGAAAAGCAAAGTAAAGGTCACATAGTGACCTAGCATTGCAGGTAGGTAATTAGGAAGACAGGAAGAAGCTACTTCTTTTCTTTTCTTTTTTTTGTCCTTAAGATTTTTATTTATTTATTTGTCAGAGAGAGAGAGCACAAGCAAAGGGAGCTGCAGACAGAGGGAAAAGTAGGGCCCTGCTGATCAAGGAGTCTGATGTGGGACTTAATCCTAGGATGCTGGGATCATGACCTGAACCAAAGGCAGACATTTAACCAACTGAGCCACCTGGGTGTGCTGTTTCTTTCTAATGCTAGTTTTCCTCACCATCCCAATGTGGCCACCAGCAGCTTCCAAGAATTGTAGCCTGTTATCCCCACCGATCAGAAAAGGAGAATCTCTTTAACTAGGAGCCCCAGAAAACATCTCAAGTCTCCCTGATCTAATTTAAGTCATATGCAACTACTGAGAACTATATCATTATTGCCACTGAATAAACAGAATTTTAAATTTTCTGTCCTTTTAATTAATTTAAAGAACCATATGTGACTTGTGGCTAATCTCTAAGCAGCACAGCCTAAATTATTCAGAGAAACAAAAATCAACATAGACATGACATTCAATCACACTTGTTAAAACGTTAACAGGTAGGTCATAATTTGGCTAGGTCATATTACAGTCCATGCTGTAGATGTAAAGACTTTTTTACCCCAGTTATTCACTCAGCAGATATAAACCAAATGTGGCCTTTCCACTTTAAAGAGTGAGAGCAGGAGACTGTGGTTTACATACTCTTGAGACAAGTAGTGGCATTACTTAATCTTGTTTAGTTTTAGGATATGAGTAGAAGGTGTTATCTTTCTGCCAGAGGAATCACAAGAGACACACATAGATGCCTCATGTACAAAGCTCCACTCTCAGAGAAAAGGGATGGAAATCTGAATAAAATAATGAATACCACTGACACCATGAATTTAGGTTGACTAAAAGGATTACAGTTTAAGTAAAAAATAAATAAATAAATAAAACAAAATGCTATTTCATCCTACAATGCTATTTAGTCAAATAATTTCTAAGCAAGTGTAGAAGTACATCTCTGTTGACTTTTCATTCCAGTAGATAGTCCAAAATGCAAAAGCAGCAAACATCCTGCTTGGTAAATTTGCCTCAGGGGGCATGTTCCCGAATAACTTCTCATGTAATGCAGCAAAGGAAATAACTGGCTTTATCCCCAAAGTTCGCTCAGGCTCATCCCTCATTGCTGGTGAGGGCACACATAATGGCAGAATGTGTCTTCAAACAAATAGCAATACATCCAGATGATAAAGAGAATTGTGTTATAGAACCGAATGTCCATGAACCAATAACCATTTGGAAACATTTTAATGTCAGAGCCACAGAGAAGCTCATTACATTGAGGAAAAAGAGGAGAACTAGTTTATAAGACTTAAAGTTTCTCTTGTTTTATTTCTTGAAACACAAAGAAAACATTAAATTTTAAGCTATCATCAGCATGTTGAGAAAGGCATGCTGAAAACAATGGGAAACTGGAAAATACAAAGAATAGGGTCTTTTGATGTATAGTGTGGGGGCACCTGGGTGGCTCAGAGGGTTAAAGCCTCTGCCTACGGCTCGGGTCATGATCCCAGGGTCCTGGGATCGAGCCTCACGTCGGGCTCTGCTCGGCGGGGAGCCTGCTTCCCTTCCTCTCTCTGATGTATAGTGTGACATATTAGAAATTGGATATGTTTGAGCAGGTTTCTTCCCCTCACATGTTAATTTATTTCTCTTTGTTAGGGAAAAAAATGAACCCCACAATGATGGCATTCAACCTGATATAGCAACACTGTAATATAATTACTGAATAATTGTTTTTGAAGTCATTGTCCTAGTTAGAGAAATTTCACTATTCTGCATGCAATTTCCTTTCCTATTTGAGTAATCTCAGCTTTCATAATGACCTAGATGACTTTCTCAGTGGGACGAACACATAAGATATCTTCGCATATAAAATGGGAATAAATAATAAATAGGCTGTGGCAAGGATTAAAAGAAATGGTTAATGCCAAACACTAATGTAGCCTGGATACACAGGGGCTGCACCTATTCAGCTGAAGGCGTTGGCTTAAAATGTGTGTGTGTGTGTGTGTATGTCACAATCTACTCCCAATTCCATGTATTATGTCCTTTTCAATAGGTAAGTGTTGATAGAACTGGTTTTAGTTCTAAACAGTATCTGTCATTTATTTTTTGTGGAATACCCACAGCAAATGGAATTGGCAAACAGAAGAAGAAGAAAATATGCAGGAAACTCAAGAGAAGCTGGGTAGGGGTAGGAGTGAAAAAGAATCAACATAAGCAGATCTGGTTTTCAGATAGTGCTCCCTGGCTCAGAAATGGTGCTTATGGTTGGTGCCAGTGGGCAGCAAGTATGGTAGAGGAGAGCACCTGAGACACGGTGGTCAATGTTCTTAAATGTTACAAGCTTTAAAGAAGACATGGTCTGGAGAAAGTTCAGTGGAATAGGCCATGAATTAGGAAAAAGCAATATTGTAAAAAAAAATAATTAAGAAATGAATGGGGATAGGAGAATAGTCAGTGAATACAAAACATTTCTAGATGATCAAAGGTCAGAAAGGAAAACAAAAAATAATACAATGGTAACATAAAGAGATAAAAGTCGAGGCATAGATTAAATATACTTTTAATCCATATGTTGAAAGATAAAGTATATATAGAAAGAGCTGATATGTCAGCCCATTTAGAGAAATAACTGAATAAAGGAATATTCGAAAAGCAAACCTTAATAAATGTTGTATATAATACAAGATAATTCAAAATGACTGTAGGTAGAGTGCTGATTTTTTTTATTAATTTTTTATAAACATATAATGTATTTTTATCCCCAGGGGCACAGGTCTGTGAATTGCCAGGTTTACACATTTCACAGCACTCACCATAGCACATACCCTCCCGAATGTCCATAACCCCAGCACCCTCTCCCGACCCCCCTTCCCACAGCAACCCTCAGTTTTTTTTGTGAGATTAAGAGTCTCTTATGGTTTGTCTCCCTCCTGATCCATCTTCTTTCATTCAGAGTGCTGATTTTAAATGAAATAACACACAAAAATATTGTGAAAAAAATTCTGGGTAGAGGCGCAGATTCTTTGTATTTGCTCACTGGTTGGTTTTCCTCACTGCAGTCAGAAATAACCTTAAAAATGGATTTTATCAAAAAGTAACATCACGGGGTGCTGAAGTGGCTCAGTCGGTTAAGCGCCTACCTTCAGCCCAGGTCATGATCCCAGTGGCCTGGGATAAGCCCCACATGGGGTTCCCCACTCAGTGGAGAGCCTGCTTGCCCCTCTGCCTGCTGCTCCCCCTACTCCTGCTCTCTCTCTCTTACTCTCTCTTTCTGTCAAATAAATAAAATCTTTAAGAAAACAAAGTAACATCAAAACTCCCACCAAAGGAAATGGGAGTGTGTGTGTGCATACACACAGCCCTTAGAAACTTAATCTAAGACAGAGTTAAAATATGTTGATGACAAAGATACCATGTACCATCCTTTGAAGTTGTTTGGTGACAACTGTAATAACGCTCATATCTTTATGTTTCTTGCTGAGCTCTGAAGCAAGATTTCTTAGTTCATTTAGGATGAGTTCGTCATCAAAACAAACCTAAAATGCAAACAGCAGCAACTCTATTAGCACTTACTGATCCCCCAAAGTGATAAATACGTTTGTTTACTGATACGTGCAAGCTAAACTGTTGGCAAAAGAGCATCTGCTCGGATTGGTAAGTAGATAAAATTCACGATACACATAAAGTCATAGTATAATCCTGGTCATGGTCAGAATCTACCTGAGCAATAGACACCTTCTGTGGCATAAGGGCCATGTTGTCAACTTGTAAAAAACTTCAAGGTCGTTGATAATTTCCATTAGTTTACATCAACATATGCTTTGTGTCTCTGTACTTCAAACCTTTAGTTTCCTAAATATTAAGCAACTCTCATTTTCTTACAGGTGCCTAACACACAGAGTCTGCCATTCTCTCTTGGGCTTTTATTTCTTCTCAAGGAACTGCTCCATACACTTGTTCAAAAGGGTTGTGAGATGCTTCCCTATGGGACTTGTTGGGCCAGAAGCTTTAATCTTGAATCTCTTTTCCTTGTATTTTCTCCGCAGTGTGCTTTCTAACCATGTACTTGTATTGGAGTAACGATAAAAAATCTCTGCAATCTTGTCCCTTGGGATGCTGTGTCATCCTCCCTCCTGTGTCTATCGACACCCCTATGCCTGCAGATCACAGCACGGTTTGCTCCACTGGAGAGCAGCAGAGCCGGCTGGAAATAGGTAGAACACACTATACAAACTGTCTCACAGGCGAGGGAAGGCGGGTTTGTGTAAATAGGAAGAAAAAGATAAGCACAAAGCAGAATGGGCTGCCAAACCTTGAACCTAAGGAAATGACATGGGATGAAGGAGAAATGGGTGGGAACAGTAAAACTAGCCAGGCAAAACTTAAAAATAGGCTGGCAAGAGATCATTCCTCTTGATGTATCAATCCCTGTGGGCTGGTAATGGTTTCCAAATGGTACAAAGGAGCAGGATACTCCCAGGCCTTGTGATTTTCATAGACAACTGAAGAGAGTAATTTCTCTAGTTCCTGAGGATTCTAAACACTGGCGACCCTTCACATAGGGTGGAGTGTGATATGCATACACACATACGCACATGCTTCACACCAAACCTGTTTTACATCTTTTTCATGCCCAGAATAAAAATGTTGGATGTTGTCTCATGTCAGTGCATATTCCTCTAAAACAAAACAAAACAAAACAGGTTGAGGAAATAATTAAGTTCTCCTGTCTCATAGGTAGAAGCAATGCCAAATTCTCTCCAGAAATGGCTGCATTTCCAACAAGGTATTAAAGTAGCTATAAACAAAAGAGGTAATTATTTTTTGAAAAATAAAATTTCATTAACAGTCTTGAAGGAAAGATCTACCTAGTCCCTTTAGAAAGCATAAATGTATCCCAAATGTGTCCCAATGACTCACTCCACACCCTAAACCCTTCATATGATGCATCAAAATGTCTAAGGATTGCGAGAGTCCTCCATAAGAGAAAAAGGGAAGTTTGAGATTGACCTCAGATTGAATTTCCTTTGGGAATGAGGATCCATGCTTCAAGAAGAATTCTCATTCGTTTAGGAAATGCTGTAAATAATCAATACTTAGTCAGTAATAGTTACAGTCATAAGCTCACTGCCTTAAGAAGCAGGGTTTAAATTAGCAGTCATTTGGTGATTCTAGAAAGGCAGCTAAGACTGACACTAGTGTCTTCAGTTTGGGTACAATACGAAATGGTATCCATCAGTTCCCAAGAGTCTAGTTTTGGTAGGAATATCTCCCAGTGAAGTCACCAAAAAAATTAAAAATTATGCTCTTTCAAGTAGTTTCAGAGTCCTTTGGAAAAAAAAAAAGTCATTGAACCTTCACCAAGATTTCATTACAAAGATCCTGATTCTGGGGCTAAATAAGGACAAAGAGCTAGAAAGTGACAAATTCAGATCTCTAAGCAGAAAACAAAAACAAAAACAAACAAACAAACAAAAAAACTCTTGCCCCGTTAGAGTGGATTAAGGAATATTATTAGCTCTATGGAGCCAATCACAAGGGAAAATAGCATTAAGAGTATTCCAGCTACAGCTTAAATACTGAATAAGAATGCATATAACATTTCTAAACTAAATGCAATCTATTTCCATACTTGTTGGATCCTCCTTTTAAAAAAATAATTGTTATTTTTATTGTGGCAAGAACACTTAACACAAGATCTATTGTCTTAAAAATATTTAAGTGTACAATACATTATTTACGTGTTGGACCTGTAACTTTTTAGTCATAACACATGATACGAAAATAACACACACAGCCCCAAATACCAATCCCTAATGGCTTCGTTTATATATTGGACACAGTACTAAAAAGAGACAGAGGGCAATGGGGATCATGCCATTATTCTTCACTCGTTCTCAGGCAACATACATACCTTGGCTATATGAAATTTAGCATACTTCATTATGACTTTATTTCTTTGCATAATTAATTGTAAAGTTCCTGACAACACACTGGAGGATGAGCAATCATCTAATTAATGATGGTGAGGGGTGATGGTCAAGGGGTTGGGGGGGCATTGTGACGGAACACCGACCACATGCTTAAGACCCAACTGGTTCTTTACTGGCAAAATGAAATGGGAGAGAGAACTAGTTTTACCAAGAATACAATCTGACAGCAAAGTCAAGAACTTCCCATTTGAAATGTTGACATTTCCTGTGCTCTAAGATTGATTTCATTTTAATCTATGCGAGAATGTGTGTGGAAGAGAAGGAAATCTTGTAAAGAACCATGTTCAGTTTTACTTTTCAAAGGAAATATTATAAAAACATCAATTCATGTCTTTTAGCAACCCTGAAACAAAACCTCAACTATGTTTTAATAATAGGAAAATTGGCAGTATAGCAATTAAAAGGGGCCCTAGAGCAAGGCTAAATCCACTGAAGTTTCATAAAATCTACTCTTCAATTGTTGATTTTCTTTTTTTTTTTTTTTAAAGATTTTATTTATTTATTCGTTAGAGAGAGCGAGCGAGCACAGGCAGACAGAGTGGTAGGCAGAGGCAGAGGGAGAAGCAGGCTCCCTGCCGAGCAAGGAGCCCGATGTGAGACTCGATCCCAGGACGCTGGGATCATGACCTGAGCCGAAGGCAGCTGCTTAATCAACTGAGCCACCCAGGCGTCCCTGATTTTCTTTTTTTAAAATTTTTTCCCTGTGTCCTTCTCTTCACCATGATATGCTCACACGTACAAATTCCATCTCAAATACACCCCCAACTGTAACAGTATTGAATTCTTTTTATATTTTCTGAAATTTCATTGAAGCACAAGCAAAGAGTTTGTCAGAACAGTTTTAATATGATCATTTTAGGACTAGAGTGAAAAATCTCTCTGTTCAATAAATTAAACTAGGAGAAAAAAATGCTTTGCCACAGTTGGCATGGTATCATGGACACTGCGATCAAAACATTAACAGCCTTATTTTAACTTCTTTACAAAGAATGTAATCAAGGGGCGCCTGGGTGGCTCAGTTAGTTGGGCATATGCCTTCCTGCCTTTGGATCAGGTCATGATCCTGGGATTCCAGCTCCAGTCAGGGAGCCTGCCTCTCCCTCTTCCTCTGCCCTTCCCTCCCTGCCCAACCCCCTCGGCCCTGCTCCTGCTTGCTCTCTTGGGCACTCTCTCTCTGTTAAATAAATCAATAAATTCTTTTTAAAAAAATAATATAATTGAAACATTCACACATCACAACTAAATGCAAGAGGGAGAAACTTTATAACACTTCTTCACATAGACTTTTATCATTAAGGAAAGATCTGTATATCAAAGAAGTGAGTCAAGAAACATAATTCTGATGATGAATTACAATTCTCTCAACTTTTCAATTTTTCAATTCTTATTTTTAATTCTATTCTGGAGCTTTCACTTCATTCAAAATGCCCCCTTTGTCTTTGATATTTCAGTCCCGGAAACAGATATCTTTACACACTCAACTTTGAAGATCAAGAAAACCTGCAGCTCCAACTGATATTTCCTTTCTCTCTAAGAAATCAGATAACACATTGCTGGAAGCCATTCTGTACTCCTTCTTTTCCAAGTGGGGGACGGCGAGAAGAAATTATGTTTTCTTCTCAATAGACAGTATCCAGCTTGATGATTTATCCTTTCTGAGTATTTGAGACGAACCAAAACAAACAAAGAAACAAACAACAGAACTGGTCCTGATTAAAATTAAGAAGGTATCCTGACAATTTTCATGTATCCCTTTTAGTCTTCTGATTACAAAATCCTGTCATTTCGACATTCAGAATTCTCTTTAAATCCTGAGTGCTTTGGGGGCAACAACATCAGGAACAACTAGTGATGGGAAGAATCTTTTATTTTATTTTAAGATTTTATTAATTTATCTAAGAGAGCATGAGTGGAGGGGAGCAGGGGTGGGGAAAGCTAAAGGGAGAGGAAGAAGCAGGCTCCTTGTTGAGGAGGGAGCCAGATCCGGGGCTCGATGCCAGAACCCCGGGATCATGACCTCACCTGAAGGCAGACACTTAACTGACTGAGCCATCCAGGCACCTGGGAATGGTCTTTTAGAAAGAAGGCCATAATATCACTCAGAAAAAGAAGATTCGAGGAGATTATGACAGTGGTCAATGTATCAGTTTGAATCCACTGGCTGCAGTGGAGAGAATCAGACTCTGATTAATTTAAGTGGAAGAGAAATTTATTTGAAGAATCTAGTGAAGCTCATCAAAAAGAGATTTTCATATCAGTTTTGGCAAAGACAGGCTGTAGGGAATCTCCAGAAGAACTGGTAGCAAGAGTGTTTCAGGTTAATGCTGCTGGAATGAATCACCTTTATACATGACTTGCCTCTCTGTTACTCTCATCAAGACTCAGAGTCCCAGAGAGAAAGAGCCAATTGGTCTAGTTAGGGTCAGCTGCCTTCCTTTTGGCTAAGAGAAAGCAGGGCATCTGAATTGACAGTACCATCAGGCAGAATCCACGCTAGAAGAAATAGTCAGAAAATCAATATAAACATAAAAGGAACAAGGAGAGAAAGGGAAGGTAATGCTAAGAGTGTCTGATTGTATTAGTTTTCTATTGCTGTGTGACCAATTACCACAAATACAGCAGCTTCAAAAGCACATTTATTGTGTTCCAGTTTCCATGGGTCAGGAAACTGGGTCCTTTGTTAAGAGTCTCACAAAGCTACAATCAAGGTGTCAGCCAGGCTGTGTTCCTTCCTGGAGCTGGCCGTCTTCTTCCAAGCTCACATGTTCATTGGTAGAATCCAATTCCCTGCAGTTGTAGACTGACTAATAGTCCCATTTTCTTGATGGCTGTCAATCAAGGACTATTCTTATCTCCTGAGGCTGCCCCTTCCTTGCCATTTGGCCCTGTCACAATATGACAGTTTCAAGGCCAGAAGAATCTCTCCTCCATGCAGCTAAGGAGTCTTATATAATGTAACCCAATCAAATGCATGGCAACCCATCACTTCTGCCATATTCCATTGACTCACTGCAAGTCACAGGTTCTGCCTGGACTTGAGTGAGAGGATTATCCACGGGCCAGACTCATTGTGGGTCACCCCAGGGTGTGTCACCAAACTGGGGGAAATAGATCTCCAAATGGGATAATTTGGGAGATGTATCCTTCATACAACACACACACACACACACACACACACACACACATACATAGACATTGATAAAGACACACATCTAAAGAATTCACAACCCAGTACTTATCAACAAATTTTCAGTTCAACCCCCGGTGAACCTTTGTATGGAAGAAACAGGTGAACACCACAAAGCAATGACAAAGAAGTGCCACTTTGCATTGGATGCTTTCTGAGTGTGAGGCAGGTTAGACTCGCAATTCACAGGTCTCATAGCCCATCGTTAAATATCCTATGGTATGCCTGGAAGAAAACAAAAGCAACTCGTTTTGCAAAAAGCTGATTTTCTAAATGCTGACATTATGTAATTTGTTTTGACACCTCAAAAACACTGACATTTCATCATATTTAAAGCATACTGAAAAGGTAAACATGCCCCTTTATTCCACACCCTTTTGAGGAGCAAAGGAAACATGTTATTTGTAAACATCACAAATCATATGACAGAAACGTGGGTTACACTGATAGAAAACAGAAGCATCAGATCAGCTGCATTCGGCATTGCTACAATATCAGCGCTATTTCCCTCTTTTGTTCATCATTCAAAGGCAACTTTGATGTTGTCTAAGGAGCACAGGAATGTCAAATGGTACAGCCACATGGAAAACAGTATGATGCTTTCTCAAAAATTTAAAAATAGGATTACCATACAATCCAGCAATTCCACTTCTGGGTATATGTCCAAAAGCATTGAAAACAAAGAGATAAAGGGACATTTGTACACCCATGATCATAGCAGCATTATTCACAATAACCAAAGGGAGAAATAAGGGGCACCTGGGTGGCTCAGGGGTTGAGCCTCTGCCTTCAGCTTAGGTCGTGGTCTTGGGGTCCTGGGATTGAACCCCGCCTCAGGCTCTCCACTCGGTAGGAGGCCTGCTTCTCCCCCTGCCTCCCCCCACACTACCTGTCTCTCTGCCTACTTGTGATCTCTCTGTCTCTCTGTCTCTCTCTCTCTCTCTGTCAAATAAATAAATAAATAAATAAAGGGAGAAACAATGCAAGTGTCCCCCAGTGGCTGAATGGACAAGTAAAATATGTGTATACATACAATGGAATATTATTCAGCCTTAAAAAGGAAGGGAATTGTGACACATGGATGAACATTGAGGACATTGGGCTAAATGAAATAATCCAATCACATAATGACAAATACTGTATTATTCCACTTATACGAGGTACCTAGAGTTGTCAAATTCATAAAAATAGAGAGCATTATGTTGGTTGCAAGGGGCTGAAAGGGGAAAAGGAGAAAGAAAAGTTCTTTAAGAGGTACAGAGTTTCAGGTTGAAAAGATGGATAAAGGTCTGGAGATGCTCCCACGGTACTGGTTGGGCAATGATGTAAATGTACTTAATGTCATTGAACCATGCACTTAAAAATGGTTAAAATAATAAATTCTATGTTAAAAATATTTTACCACAGTAAATTTTTAAGAGGATAAACTTTGAGGTCAAGTGTACTTGGTTCTGCTGCTTAGTTCTACAATATCATTGCTGTGTCTCCTCATCAGTTAAATGAGCATGAACTGATCAACCTTCCTCATGGAGTAGTGAGAAAGCACAATTTGAAACCTGGAAAATGCCTCGAGGAAATCAAATAAGAGAGTCCACTAAATAGTAAATTCCACAAATTGGGGGCTTTGTTTCATTCTGTGTTATAGCCTCATCACCTATTCAATGAAAGTCCTTTGAAAAATGTAAATTGCTATTTGATTATAAATTATATTGTTGTTGTAATTCTAAGTGCATTTTTTAAAGATTTTATTTATTTATGTGAGAGAGAGAATGAGAGAAAGAGAGCATGAGAGGGGAGAAGATCAGAGGGAGAAGCAGACTTTCTGCTGAGCAGGGAGCCCAATGTGGGACTCAATCCTGGGACTCCAGGATCATGACCTGAGCTAAAGGCAGTCACTTAACCAACTGAGCCACCCAGGCGCCACTCTAAATACTTATTTAAGCCAGACTTGCCCATTTCAGAAGCACAACTTTCTTCAAGACTCCTCAGCATCTAAGCCACTTCTAACAGGTCTATCCAGTGACCTAATTTTATTGTCTCCATCCCTCAACACTTTATGTCTAAGCCCAATCCCTTGCTCTTATACTTCTGAATTCTCTTAATAAACTATAGAATGATTAATAAGATACACTATTTCAATTTACAGGTGGGAGAAATCCTACTAGCTTCTCAGAAACAATGGACAGACTAGGACATCAAAGAAATGAAATAATTTGGTTATATCCCAGATCTCACACCAGCACCAGGTTCCATCCACAGAACCACGGAGGGGTAGCTATGTATGATGTTTCAATGTGGTCAAATTCTGATCCCTAGGACTCTGAGTTGTGGTTTAACCTCTCCCTTTGACCTGTGATCAAAACATGAATATTAATGAAGGAAGGAGCTGTCACATTGAGTTTCCAAGAGCTTGGATGTGGCAGGGGCTGAGTAGAGGTCTTCCAATATCAACTGGCATCTGACAGTCTGAAGACGGCTTATGGCAGACATCACCCAGTCATAGGTTTTCTATGAAGTCTGGCCTTTCCCTGCCCCTTGCCTATGATCACTCAAAGTTTTACAAACTGCTCTTTCTAAAATAAAACTGCCATGAAAGCAGTGATATTTGCATGTGATGCCCACTTAATTTCTCTGGTCTCTTCCAAAGTGCATAATAAAAATGGAAAATGTCTTGCTGTAACCCAGAAAGACCTGGAAAGGGCTGAATATATCCCTAACTTAGAATCCACCTCTAGTACCCTAATATTCCAAGAGTCTAACTCTGCAATAGTTATTAAGCACTTGCCTCGGCCACAGAACTTTTTAAATCAAATTATAAAAAATACATAAATAGTAGAAGACACTCAGTAGCGAGGTTAAAAATATCTAGGCTATGTAAGACTGAAGTCAGCCAAGTGACTGGGAAAGTTAAATGCTCCATGACTCAACTGATCTTCTGAAAATTGGGTAAAATGACACCTACTCCATAGGATTATTGTGAAATTTAAATGAGTAATGGATGTAGGTGCCAAACACAGTGGCTGGTACATAGTCAGCACTCAGTGAAAGGTAGGTGTTGTTAGAGTCATGAGAGATACTAATGATAAAGACAAGGAAGTTGGAGCATTCATGCCAGCCATGGAACTGGCTCTCAGGGCTAGGGAGGTAAATCTGCCTCTCAAACTCAAGAGTTGGAAAACTGTGGGAGAGCACAGGGGAGGGAGTGATGGAAGCACCCCTTGCCTGTGCATTCAGACACATGCAGCCCCCTCACAGAAGGGAGAATCAGACCACACTGACATGCTCATCTTCTCTTCTTTTGCATAGACTACATGAAGGCAAAAAAACATAATACTGGGTTGCTATCCTGCTTTTGAGTTTACCTCAAAATATACGGAAACATTCCTCCCTTCAAAAACAAGTTACTTTGAGGACAATGGGAATCTGGTCACACACATTATCAGTCTATTTCCAAACCTCTTCAGCCTGCTTCCACACTTATTCTCTCTTAACCCTTACACAGCTTCCGACCTGGGCACTGTCTCTTGTATTAGAATTGGTTCATCGAAGTGCCTGGTGACAATGTGATTTTGGATCTTCTCCCCCACACAAGTCTTTATTCATCTTGGTGTCCCCAGTTCTGATACAGGGCAGCCAGCAGTCCCTTCACAAAAATAAATTCAATCATGAATGAAGGAACCAAGGAGGAAACCATCCTTATTCCATTTCTTCATCTGAAAAAACAGGCCAATCACAAGTTCTTTCTCACCTCTCTTTGGATACCACTGCACACAGGCATCAGACACATAAGCTCAGGGCACAGAACTCATTCCCTGGAACTAAATTAAATGATGGGGGCTGGAAACTGCACTATTGCCTCAGGCGCCTGGAATGTCATTTCCTAACTGTCCGTACTTTGAGCTCTTTGAAAGGGGAACCACATCCAAGTCAAAGGCTTACCCGCCATCATGCTCCTGGCACCTTCTGCATAGTTAATTTCTGCTCTTGGCCAACACGTTATCACAACCTGTGCTTGTTGCCTCTCTGCACTCATCTCCCAACAGCAAAACACCCCTTAAAGAACCAGAAGAGTTCTGCCTTTGTGAACAGTATTACCCAAGCTAAGCTCTTTCTGGAATTCTGGCATGTTTAACTTAAACAACTGGTCAATTTTTCTGAATGATTGAGTATTCCAATTTTTTCTCTCCATGCAGGCCAATGGCAAAACTTCCTGAGTGGATTCAGCAGGTGACTGTGCACATATTTATGCAAATACCCAGTCATTTCGGGCTCAGAGCATTTTGTACTCAAGTTTACTTTCTCTTAAAATTCATATTCTTTGTTCAGCTGCTTTTCCTAATCCCTTACCTCAGTGTTGCGAATTTTGCCATTTATTTCCCAGCCTCTGCCTCTTACAAATGACATATCCCATTTTGTTTGCAATCGTCTGTTCTTTGTTGAGTACAATCAGTAGAGGAGGCCTGCCATCTCTTTAGCTTCCTACCTCTCACACATTAAGCACTGTCAGCAACCCTTTAAAAATAATTGATTGGACAATCTGTATCCTGTCAAGCTGTTTTCCCAATAGATATCTAGGTAATTAAAATCACCTAGTTGATTCAGGTCCTAGTGTTTGAGTGATTCTTCTACTTGTTAAGGCAACATTTCATCCACTTTCATTAAAGTGGCAAAAGACTCTGATCACAGCGTTAGTTTCTCACTGTGAACATTCTGGAATCTATCATTTTTACTCTTTTGAATCCAAGTGTAATCTATGCCAGGGGCTGGCAAACTTTTTCTAAAAAGGACCAAAGAGTGAATGTTATAGACTTTGTGGCCCAGATGGTCTCTATTGTAACCACTCAACTTTGCCCTTCAGCATGAAAGGAGCCACAGAAAATATACAAATGAGTGGTCATGACTGCAGTCCAATAAAGCTTTACTTGTGAAAAATGGCAATGGATGAATTTGGCCCATAGGCTATAGTTTGCTGACCCCTGATCTCTGTAATAACTGCAGATCTGGACTATAGAGCAGAGAATTCTGGGGGTGGAGTCCTGGTTCTGTCACTCTCTAGTTGTGTAAGCTCAGGCTAATTATTTAACCTCTCTGGCCCTCAGTTTCCTCCTCTGTAGAGCCTGTCTTGAAGGACACAGAGGAGGAGGTTAAAAAAAAAAAAAAAAAGCCAAATCATGGTGGGACAATCCCTCTTTTCTGAGGCCTGCTAGGGTGCTATGAAAGGGCTTTACCTAGACGGTCACATCACTTGAACTATACATCACACAGATTGCTGTGGTTCAAATATAGTTAATATATTAAGGGAATAAAACTAAAAGAAAAGATATCTAAAAGGATGGTAAAATCCAAACAGTGAAAAATGATTATGTTTTGAACTAGAGTATGGGCAGTAAAAATGGAGAAGTAGTTGATTCCAGGAATATCTAGAAGGAAATTGGCAGTAACATAAGCCATGGCCAGGGCAGCAATCACCAGGTACAGAAGGCTACCTACATGAATTGCAGGCAATGTGATATGCAGGAAAGATCATATACAGTTGATTTAAACATTTCTAACTGGCCAAAATTACAGCACTAGGAAGTAACACCCACCCTATGTTTCCAAGCTATCAAATCCCACGCAGGCACTCTTACTTACTTTATCAATGTTTATCAATGCTTATCGAAGCACAAGAAGAGGATACAACAACATTATCACTTTAACCATTCTTTATTCATTGCTTAGTATGCTCCAGGCATTACCACATAAAATCTGAGCCTAAAAGCTCAGTAATGTCACCATTGCTTTGCAGATGAGCACAAGAGAGCACAGGAAGTTAACTAGCCTAAGAATGACATAGCTAAAGTAGAGAGAAGGCAGGGATTCAATCCCAAGGATGGTTGAGTCCAAAGCCTGTATTCCTAACCACTATGCTCTACTGCCTTCTAGTATATCACTGATTAAAGAAGCTTTTTTAAAGAGTCCATGGGACTCACCTGCTTAACTCTGCTGTTTCTGAAATCCTGCTGAATCTGCGCACCACTGAGTTCCATGACTTCAGACAAGTCATTTATTGTCTCTTAGTCTCTGTTTGCTTTCACAGCTCTTTGGTTATTGCAAACAGTAAAACTCCCACATTCCATCACATTAAAAAAGAATAAAAATTTCTTGTAAATAGTAAAAAAAAAACAAAATCAGGTCATTTATTCTGTTGTTTCATTGAAACAGAAAATGGACCAGATGATGTGAAGAATAGGCTTAGGGAGTAGCAATTAGATCTTTCAGTAGAGTAAAAGTGTCATAAGGCAGAGAGAGAAGAACAGCTTCAGAAGCATTAAGTCAGAGGGACATCAAGCTTGGAGTGTATACTAGTTAGCTTCCTTGCCATAATTATACTTCTGGTTTGAAAAAAAAAATCATAGAAACCATAATCAAGAAGGGCATGTTATATGTTTAAGAAATCATGAATCATAAAGAATTATGCATTACTTCAAGGTTTTGAAAATGGAAATTAAAGATTTACAACTCTTGAGTCTTTCCCAATATCCTTTTGTAAACCCACTTTAAGTCAAATAAATAGAGATTTTAAAAGATTTAATTTCTTTATTTGAGAGAAAGAGGGAGAACGCAAGCAAGCACAAGCTGGGTGGGGGGAAGGGAGAGGGAGAAGCAGACTCCCTACTGAACAGGGAGGGAGGTTCAATCCCAGGACCCTGAGATCATGACCTAAGCCAAAGGCAGATGCTTAACCAGCTGAGCCACCCAGGCGCCCTAAATGAAGAGTCTGACAACAAATAACAGGTCTTTTTTTTTTTTTTTTTAAACTACCAATTGGTACATGTCAGCTCAGCTTTCTAGTACTAAATCACTTTTTGCAAAATACATCTTTTTGTGACTTGCTAAAAAATGTTGTCCAGAAGTTTAAATATAATTCATTTCACACATGTGTTTGTTTTTAATGTCATATAGCAGGGAGGAGGTTAGAAGGGGTAGAGGTCAGAAGGTAAATTGTTCATATTTTATGGTTTCATAAAATGCTGATGTGGGAATTTAAATTCCAGGAAAGGTTTTGGGCTATAACACTTGTTCACAAACAAAACCCAAAAAACCTTAAATGTTTATGAATCAGAAAAATTTACGTGTATACATGTATCTAAAATAATGTGTGTAAGTGTGTGATATCATCTGTTCCATATGTATAAGTCATATATTAGTTTATACATGTGTATGTATGTATCACATGATATTGAATGTATATTTTTTCTAAAATATAATATGTGTCATATAAATTTTATCAGTGGTTAATTGTTTAGTGGTATTGCTATCCCAATTAGTTATGGTCAATTACTCTAATAGGGCAGTTAATTTAATTCAAGAAATACTTACTGAACACCTAATATGCCTTTACGTTATATTTTGTACTGGAGTACAAATGGACTACTCACAAAGGCAGCACAATCCAGAGGACAGAAAAACAATATAAACTCTGAAACCAAAATCTGGTGTGATTGTTGCAGCTACCAGGCTGTTGCTTGCTGGAAGGAGATCTCAAGGGGAGGTATTTAACCTCGTTGAACTCTACCATTCAAAATTTCTTCTGAGGGTTCAAGATCAGACTGGACTGTGATGCTGTGCCAGGAAAAGGGAAGACTGCATGTTCTCTCTTACTCTTATCACAAAACTATCCCAAAATGATGTAGCCAACCCATTTCACACTGCACTGGTCCCCTTGCATATAATAGACATTCACTACATAACTGGAGAATGAAAAGTTAGAGAGAAACTAATAATTTTCTGGTTGAGGATCTTTAAAAGTGTTCAAGTTGACATTATAACATATATAAAGTCTACATATTAAAGTAAATGCCACAAAATTCAAATTTGGAAAAGAAGGGAAAAAGTACAGTCAGTTGCTTGACTCAATGAGTGACTTAGTGGAAGAGTTGTATCTGGCTAGGGGAGTGGCATCCTGCTTTATACTCTGAAAGATCTGGGTTCAGACACAAACTACACTTTTGTTATGTGAACTTAGACAAGTTCCTTAACCTGCCTGAGGCTCAGTTTCCTCACCTAAGAAATAAGACTAATGATGAAATATTTGTGAGTAGTTGATGAGATGGTATATATTAAGAAGATGAAATGGGATAAGGGAATCCTTTCTGCCCTCTTTGAATCTGGCACTGCCTCCAGTATACTATGCTATGTTAATGGCAGAAACTACTGGGAAGCTCCCCGTATAATTTGCTAACCTTGCGGGAAATATGGTGTTGTGCCCAGTAGCTTTTCTTGACAAACTTTTAAATACCCAACATGGCAATATCCCTGCCTATATCACTGTTAAGGGCCTGATACAGGGCAATGGGCAAATATGTATTCTGGCTCCTCACATGCATTCGCTATGTATTCTTGTATCCGCACACCAATTTCCTACTGGGAAACCATCCTTGCCCTACTCCTAGGTTGGATAGGTTGAATTCAAACCTTTCTTCAAAAGATGGAAAAGAATGGACCAAATCAAGGCACTTTATTCTCCTTGATACAGGGGTTGTTTCAGAGAAGGACACAGTCAGAAGCAATAATAGGCAATAATATTTTTCCCAGACTGCTGAAAATAAGATTTGAACCTGAGGGGCCATAAGGCCAGTGCTGCTATAGTCATTTTGCCACCCCTCATGGATCTTCCAATTATGTACAAATAAAGTCCCTTTCTAGTTTTCATTGTATTCCCTGTCACTTAGAACTAAAGGAAAGACATATAATATACATACATGTTGCTTAGCCACTCATCTTATTTTTACCAATACTCTACACCTGGATCAATAGATGTAACATTTATGGGTAAAGAAAGAAAGGGATAGTATAGATGCCTCTTTTTTTTAGGACTTTTAAAAACAAAACAAAACAAAACAAAACCATGCACTTTTATTTTCATAGATGGGAATCAAAATGCAGTTCTAAATGTATCTATTTACTAATGAAGAAGTTATTTTAATGGCTAATATCTTTTTGTTGGAATTGCTTTTTAAATATACCATATAAAATTAATGGTCTAAATCCCAAGATGGAGACTGCTATTAGAGGCAATTAGAGCATATGAGCAGGAAAATAAAAAGCCCAGCCCTGTAAGTTAAGTAGCCCCTGGAGGCAGTATGGACACATGAACAATGAGGTCCCCCAAGTACCTGGCTATTCCAGTGAACTCAGGAGAAGCAGAAATTAACTCAGCCCATCCAAATTGCCTACTAAACCCTCAAATACTTGCTTATTCAAACACAACAGTTTTGTAGGATCTTTGTGTCAATCTCTCCTCCATCTTTTTGGAGTCTTCAATGGTTGTGTCCTTAATTTGCTTCCATGTTTTTGGAAGATCAAGCTAACCAAGTATAAATTAAAGGACTTCCCACCTCAGCTGGAAGCATGACCTGCAATGTTGGATTCCAAACAGTGAGCAGAGATGACTCTGCTGTCTGTGGCTGTCTGCTGAGGCATCAGTGTGGCTTGACACTGCCTTTCTGAATTTTGGAAATGCAAAGAACTCATCCTTCTGTTACACTGTGACTTTCTGGATGCCTCTCCTCAGAGGTTGATGGTATCTGTTTCTAAGTTAGCCTTTCAGCTCTGGTCCCAAGAGCCAGCTTATCAGAATAAGTCTTAGTTACAAACTCTACTCTGGGCTTGTCTTCGTACCTTTGTTTTGCCTTCTTTAACACTTTGCTTTCCCTTCACTATCTCCACATGAATAGGACCATTTCTCCCATGGCAACCCTCATTCAAGCCACCATCACTTGCCTGGGCTTTTGCAATGCTATCTTTTAAAGTCATAGTCAGATCTCACCACAATCCTGATTAAAACCCCCCTATGTCTTCACATTACCTTTTATAAACTATGTAAAGTCCTTGCCCAGCCTTACAAGACTATGCCCATGTTCTGGCCCCTACACAGCTCTCAGACTTAACCTCTTGCTACTCTTTCTTTCTCTCTCTTTCCACCAGGCCCACAGGATCCCTCCTGATTTGTAGACAACACCTTCTCAATATGCCCACAACAGTCTTTCTGTGGGTACATGTGAAGACAGAAAGAGAACTCCTCTTCTTACAGGAGCACTAACCCCATCGTGGGGACCCCACCACCATCTAAACCTAATTACCTCCCAAATGTCCCACTTCCTAATACCATCATACTGGGGTTAGTGCTTTAGCATATGAATGGGAATGAATATAATGATATTTAACTTTGATTATCAATTTATATCACGTTTTTTCCTCTAGCGAACTTTTTTTGGCTTCCAAGCACCTACCTGGAATCTTAAATGTATCCCTGGGTATTACATACTAAAACTGTTCTGGTTCAGACATATGTTACATGGACCTTGTGAATAAAAATCTGATTACAATAGAGGCAGGCCCTTTTATGGTGGCCTTCAACCTAAACCACTGCACAAATGTGAAATAACCTGAAAAGAATCTCTGGCTGATTCTACGTTGAATATAGTCAGGATAATTGTCCATGGGAGAAATTCTCCTGAAGATGGCAGCCTTTCACTTCCAGGTTGGTTCATTCTGTTCCCTTTTAGAATGTTCTCTGCTTTCCCCTTCATGTGAAAAATTATCTATCCACACTTAGGTCTTAGATCTTTGTTTAGGTTCACTTCCTTAGGTGCTCCTTCTCTGTGTTCCTGTGGGTCCTGTTCTATCACCATCATAGTTTCCTTTATTTAGCCTTTGGCTTGATTATATATCCTTCTAAATTGTAAGCTTAGGACAACAGGAACCAAGTCACCTTTTTCACCACAATATCCATAGCATGAAGCATACCCAATATAGTGTTAGAGCTGAAAGACTGAATAACCAGGTGAGATGAGAAGGTGAGTCATGGCATAGATGTCCAGCAACATAGATATTGTCCCACAACTTAGATGTCTGGTCACTTATAGAAAAACCTGAAGTCAAACATGGATGATGGTTTGAGCCTTTATGGAGGACTTAACATTGTGGAGGTTCTGTCTTCCAAATCAGAATGAAGACAGGGATAGGGCAAAAAAGGATAGAAATAAAGAAATGCTATTAGGAAGAAAGCAGTTAAAGAATCACTCCCCAAATCTAGGTGAGAAGGTTTGGAATTGTGGAGTCGTATTCTTCCTCTGCAACTTCCCTGAAGACCCATTACATAATTTGTACATTAGTTACATAATTTGTAGGAACTACTGTTAAAGGAAAATGCAGGAAAAATTATTACAAATTTCAAAATTGAGGGAGATTGTTTCAGAACAAGTATTTAATGTGGATCTCTACTAAAGATGAGGCATTATGTGACTGCACAGATCTCACACCCATGAAACCAGACCCACTTCCTTCCATGCCCACATCCCAGGGCTATACTGATTGTACTACATAACAGTGTTTGAATTTACTTGACAGCTTTCTCTCAAGTACTTTAAGGCACTGGAACTCAAAATTCCAGAAAACAAATAACCTTTCATGACTACTAACATAAAGGTTGCTATGAACTTCCCAAATGCCATAGTCCAAAAGGTTAATACTTGAGTTTTCATGAGTATTCTCCTACAAGACTGATTGTTACCGAAATGTCCATCCTCAAGCTTGTCTTGCATTGATCATTTATAAACCAGCTACACAACTGTAGATAGAAACTGCATGTAAACAGTTTCGGTCTTAACTCTAACTTATGGAGGCTTGATCATTGCACTGAAAATAGTATCACCAAAGCATCTGCCTGATCATTCAACAAAACATGCACTTGCATACTTTTCTTTTGTTGCATATGTTGATTTTATTCCCTTGCTTCCCACAAAGTTACCAAAGTCAGATCAATCTTATTCCTGGGGTGAAGTGCATTGTTCACTTATCACATTTTATTTGGACATTACTCTTACAGCACTTTGCATTAATCTGCCCTAATAACTACTGGGGCATTTTGGAAATAATTGATTTTTAACATCTGAAAGACATTTTTTATGCTATCTTAATGGCAATAAAATAAAAGAAACACTCACAAAAGCAAAATGGAGCTACATGCCAAAATAAATGTTATATTTTGGCAATATTCTCACAAAATTACTGACAGATGTTAATATAAACATTACATTTTGTGTGAAGATACTCATCTTTTCCTATTATTAGACACACGTTATGACATATAGAAAAATATGACGATTCAGGATACCACATTTGGGGCAATGTCAAAGGCAAATTTTGGATATTATTTTTCCATGTTGATGTGTAAGTATGGTCTGCAGTCTCCAAATCAAGTATCAAAGTGATTTCTAGCATACAATTGAGCCTCACAAAACCAAATGAATAATTTAAGGAAATAGCCATGGATTTATGGTTAATATTTTAAAATAATTATAGAGGGATGCGTGGGTGGCTCAGTGGGTTAAGCTTCTGCGTTTGGCTCAGGTCATGATCCCAGGGTCCTGGGATTGAGCCCTGCACTGGGCTCTCTGCTCAGCAGGGAGCCTGCTTCCCTCTCTCTCTCTGCCTGCCTCTCTGCCTATTTGTGATCTCTCTCTGTCAAATAAATAAATAAAATCTTTTTTAAAATAAATAAATAAAATAATTATAGAATCCCAAAGGGAAAGTAAACCTGAACACAAAATCTTGCTGGTCATTTATGAATTGTATGTATCAAAACCCATTTGGAAAAAGGAATGCAGTCATGCTCTCTACTTCTTCATTTCTCTAGGATCCTATAATGTGCTGCAAGAGGACTATGGCTGCACATTGAGGAGGGGTTGGCAGCTGCAAATCAAATCAGACTCCTCCACACAGAGAGAATGGGATCTGAGAGCTGCTGCTACTGGAAAACTCTATTATGAGTGATCTATGTTCCCCCACTTCTTCAGGACTTTAATTGTATTTAGATTTATAGTTCCATCACATATATTCACATAAAGAGAGTTAATTCTTTAGAAATGTGTCTGCCTGGTAGAAAAGACACTCATTTATTAGTTAACCCCAGACACAATGATATATCTGCCAAGGATTTCAGTGATACCAGACATTCTTTTAGTCAATCTCTGCTAAAGTATCATGAGATTCTGATTGTTTTCTGAATCTATTTTAATCTTGCTTTCTGTTTCTCAGACACACACACACACATGTACATGCACATGCACACACTACATGATGTCATCCAAACACAAAGAATGAAAGAAACTCTACAAAGGGGCCAGGAATCCCTGTTGTAAGCATGGTAAGCAAATGTTAAAGGGCAAAAGTTAATTCAAGGAACACTCATTAAACTGACTCACAAGAGTGAAAAGATACAGGGGGATTCAATCCCATGGTCCTGTTTTAGAGATAAAGAAACAGACCCAGGAACTGGAGTCAAGATGGCAGAGGAGTAGCAGACTGAGATGACATCAGGTGGCAGGGGTTCAGCTATACAGTTATCAAACCATTCCGAGCACCTACAAACCCAACAGGAGATCAAAGAGAAAAAGAACAGCAATTCTAGGAACAGAAAATCAACCACTTACTGAAAGGTAGGACATGCAGAGAAGCGAATCCAAAGTGATAGGAAGATAGACCATTGGGGGAGGGACTGGCTCCCAGCAAGCGGTGGAGCAGCGGAGCACAAAATCAGAACATTTAGAAGTCTACTCCACTGAGGGACACCATTCCAGAGGCTAAGCGGGGGTGGAGCCCTTGCAGGGACACTGTGGTCTCAGGTCCCTGAGGGGTCACAGAAGGATCGGGGGTGTCTGAGTGAGGCATATCTTGCAGGTCTCAGAGCGGGGAAGCTAACTACAGAGATGGAGCTGAGGAGTTAGCTCTCAGCTCAGGGTTACCTTAAACTATGATCTGCAGAACAGTCAGGACACTGCTCTTCAAGCAAGGACCCCACAAGTGGCAGATCTGAGGAAATTCACCTTCCTTCTCTGAAAGAAGGAATCTGCTGGGTTTGGAGACTCCAAATGGGGCTACCAGAGTCAGAAATGCTCAGTCACAGGCTGGGTGAGCTTGGAGCTCAGCCAGAGACCAGGGAGATGGGAGTGATTGAGTGCTTTTCTCCGAGGCATGCTGAGGAGTGGGGCCCTGAGCCCTCATCTCCTCTGGACCAGAGATTGGGAGGCTTCCATTCTCATTCCCATCATCCAGAGCTCTACAGAAAGCATTCAGGGAACAGAAGCTTTGAGAGTGAACTGGAGCAGATTACTTAGCCAGCACCAGCCAGGCGGTGCAATTCCGCCTCAAGCAAAGACCTTTGAGAATCACTACAACAGGCCCCTCCAGCAGAAGATCAGTAGGAACATCCAGCCAAGATCAAGCTCACTGATCAAAAGAATAGCAGAGTTCTAGAGGGGAAAGCAAAGCATGGAATTCATGGCTTTCTCCCCATGATTCTTTAGTCTTGCAAAGTTAATTAAATTTTTAAAATTTTATATTTTTCTTATTCTATTTTTTTTAATTTTCCTTTCCTATTTTAACAATTTTAACTAGTTTATCTTAACAATACCTTTCTTTAAAAAATATTTTAAGAACCTTCATTATTATAATCATATTTTATTCTTCATTGTATCTAACTTCATTTTTTGTATACATATAAGTTTTTTTTCTTATACAAAGTGTTGGGATACAATTTCTTCCAATAGATCAAAATATACCCTAAATCAAGCATGGGGTTTTTTTCTAGTTTCCAGCCTGAGCAAATTCTCTCTCCACTTTCTTTTTCTTTTTCCAGCCCACTCATCAATTCCTTTTTAAGAATTTTTAAAAAAATTTTCATCTTTACAGCCATATTCCATCCCTTCATCATGTTTACTCTTATTTTAAAGAAAGATTTCTTTCTTTAAAATTTTGAGAGGTAATTCTTCTAAGAGACCAAAATACACCCAAAATCAAGTGGGTGGCTCTGTTCTATTCACCAGTCTAAAATATATATATTTACATTTTTTAAAATTTCTTTTTACCCCCTTTTTTCCTCCCCCTAATTTGGGTCTCTTCTGATTTGGTTAGCATACATTTTTCTGGGGTCTTTGCCACCCTGTTAGAATTTAATTCTCTTGTTCATATATTCCTATCTGGATAAAATGACAAGGCAGGAAAAACTCACCACCAAAAAGAAAAAAAAAAAAAAAAGAAGAAGAAGAGGCAGTACCAAAGGCTAGGGACCTAATCAATACGGACATTGGTAGTATGTCAGATCTTGAATTCAGAATGACGATTCTCAAGGTGCTAGGTGGGCTCAAAAAAGGCATGGGAGATACTAGAGAAACACTGTCTGGAGAAATAAAATCCCATCCTGGAGAAATAAAAGAACTAAAATCTAACCAAGCTGAAAATTTTAAAAAAGCTATTAATGACGTGCAATAAAAAAATGGAGGCTCTTAGTGCTAGGATAAATGAGGCAGAACAGAGAATTAGTGATATAGAAGACCAAATGACAGAGAATAAAGAAGCTGAGCAATAGAGACAGAACTACTGGACAACAACGGGAGAATTCGAGAGATAAGTGATACCATAAGATGAAACAATATTAGAATAATTGGGATTTCAGAAGAAGAATGAGAGAGTGGGGAAGAAGGCATATTGTAGCAAATTATAGTGGAGAATTTCCCTAATATGGCAAAGGGAACAAGCATCAAAATCCAGGAGGCACAGAAAAGCCCCCTCAAAATCAATAAAAATAGGTCCACACCCCATCATCTAAGAGTAAAACTTACAAGTCTTAGTGACAAAGAGAAAATCCTGACAGCAGCTCGGGACAAGAAGTTTATAACATACAAAGGTAAAAATGATAGATTGGCAGCAGACTTATCCACAAAGACCTGGCTGGCCAGAAAGAACTGACATGATATATTTCAGGCCACTAAATGAGAAAAAAAGATGCAGCAAAGAATACTATATCCAGCTAGGCTACCATTGAAAATAGAAGGAGAGAGAAAAAGCTTCCAGGAAAAACAAAAATTAAAAGAATTTGCAAACAACAAACCAGCTCAACAAGAAATATTGAAAGGGGTCCCCTAAGCAAAGAGAGAGCCTAAAAGGAGTAGACTAGAAAAGAACAGAGACAATATACAGTAACAGTCACCTTACAGGCAATACAATGGCAGTAAATTCATATCTTTCAATAGTTACCCTGAATGTAAATGGGCTAAATGCCCTAATCAAAAGACATAGGGTATCAAAATGGATAAAAAAAAAAACAAAGCCCATCTATATGCTGTCTATAAGAAACTCATTTTAGACCCAAAGACACCTCCAGATTTAAAGTGAGAGGGTGGAAAACAATTTACCATGCTAATGGACATCAAAAGAAAGCTGGGGTGGCAATCCTTATATCAGATAAATTACATTTTAAGCCAAAGACTATAATAAGAGATGAGGAAGGACACTATATCATACTCAAAGGGTCTGTCCAGCAAGAAGATCTAAAAATTTTAGATATCTATGCCCCTAACATGGGATTACCCAACTATATAAACCAATTAAGAACAAAATCAAAGACACACATCAACAATAATGCAATAGTAGGGGACTTGAACACTCCCCTCACTGAAATGGACAAATCATCCAAGCAAAAGATCAACAAGGAAATAAAGGCCTTAAATGACATAGTAAACCAGATGGACATCACAGATATATTCAGAACATTCCATCCCAAAGCAACAGAATACATATTCTTCTCTAGTGCACATGGAACATTCTTCAGAATAGATCACATCCTGGGTCACAAATCAGGTCCCAATCAGTACCAAAAGATTGGGATCCCTGAATATTTTGAGACCACAAAGCTCTGAAGCTAGAACTCAATCACAAGAGGAAAGTTGGAAAGAACTCAAATACATGGAGGCTAAAGAGCATCCTACTAAATAATGAATGGGTCAAACAGGAAATTAAATAAGAATTGAAGCAATTCATGGAAACAAATGATAATAAAAACACAACTGTTCAAAATCTGTGGGACACAGCAAGGCCAGTCCTGATAGGAAAGTATATAGCGATACAAGCCTTTCTCAAGAAAAAAGAAAGGTCTCAAGTACACAACCTAACCCTACACCTAAAGGAGCTGGAGAAAGAACAGCAAAGAAAGTGTAAATCCAGCAAGAGAAGAGAAATAATAAAGATCAGAGCAGAAATCAATGAAATAGAAACCATAAATAAATAATAAATAAATAAAATAAAAACAGTAGAACAAATCAACAAAACTAGGAGCTGGGTGTTTTTTGTTTTTTGTTTTTTTTGAAAGGATTAATAAGACTGATAAACCCCTGGTCAGGCTTATCAAAAAGAAAAGACAAAAGACCCAAATAAATAAAATCATGAATGTAAAAGGAGAGATCACAACCAACACCAAAGAAATACAAACATTTATAAGAACATATTATAAGCATATATACACCAGAAAATTTGACAATCTGGAAGAAATGGATGCATTCCTAGAGACATATAAACTACCAAAACTGAACCAGGAAGAAACAGAAAACCTGAACAGACCCATAACCAGTAAGGACATTGAAGCAGCCATCAAAAATTTCCCAATAAACAAGAGCCCAGGGCTAGATGGTTTCCAAGGGGAATTCTACCAAACATTTAAAGAAGAATTAATATCTATTCTCCGGAAACTGTTTCCAAAAAAGAAATGGAAGGAAAACTTCCAAACTCATTTCATGAGGCTAGCATGATCTTGATCCCAAAACCAACAAAGACCCCATCAAAAGAGAATTACAGACCAATATCCTTGATGAACATAGATGTGACAATTCTCACCAAAATACTAGCCAGTAGGATCCAACAGTACATTAAAAGGCTTATTCACCACAACCAAATGGGATTTATTCCAGGGCGGCAAGGTTGGTTCAACATCCCCAAATCAATCAATGTGATACAATACATTAATAAAAAAAAAGAACAAGAACTATATAATACTCTCAATAGATGCTGAAAAAGCATTTGACAAAGTACAGCATCTTTCTTGATCAGAACTCTTCAAACTGTAGGGATAGAGGGTACATAGCTCAATATCCTCAAAGCCATCTAGGAAAAGCCCACAGAGAATATCATCCTCAATGGAGAACAACTGAGAGCTTTTCTGATAAGGACAGGAACAAGGCAAAGATGTTCATTATCATGACTGCTATTCAACATAATACTAGAAGTCCTAGCCTCAGCAATCAGACAACAAAAAGAAATAAAAGGAATCCAAATTGGCAAAGAAGAAGTCAAACTCTCACTCTTTGTAGATGATAGGATACTTTATGTGGAAAACCCAAAAGATTCCACTCCAAAACTGCTTGAAGTCATATAGGAATTCAGTAAAGTTTCAGGATATAAAATCAATGCACAGAAATCAGTTGCATTTCTATACACCAACAGCAAGACAGAAGAAAGAGAAATTAAGGAAAAATTAAGGATTTGTTCCCATTTACATTTGCACCCAAAACCATAAGATACATAGGAATAAAGCTAACCAAAAAGGCAAAGAATCTGTACTCAGAAAACTATAAAGTACTTATGAAAGAAATTGAGGAAGACACAAAGAAATGGAAAGACGTTCATGCTCATGGATTGGAAGAATAAATATTGTGAAAATGTCTATGCTACCTAAAGCAATCTACATGTTTAATGCAATCCCTATCAAAATACCATCAATTTTTTCAAAGAAATGGAACAAATAATCCTAAAATGTATATGAAACTAGAAAAGACCCCAAATAGCCAGAGCAATGTTGAAAAAGAAAGCCAAAGTTGGTGGCATCACAATTCCAGACTTCAAGCTCTATTACAAAGCTGTCATCATTGAGACAGTATGGTACTGGCACAAAAATGAACATATAAACCAATGGAACAGAATAGAGAGCCCAGAAATAGACCCTCAACTCTATGGTCAACTAATCTTCAACTAAAAATGTCCAATGGAAAAAAGACAGTCTTTTCAATAAATTGGACAGCCACATATAGAAGAATGAAACTGGACTATTTCCTTACACCACACACAAAAAGAGACTCAAAATGGATGAAGGACCTCAGTGTGAGAAAGGAATCCATCAAAATCCTTGAGGAGAACAGAGGTAGCAACCTCTTTGACCTCAGCCACAGCAACTACTTCCTAGAAACATCACCAAAGGCAAGGGAAGCAAGGGCAAAAATGAATGATTGGGAATTCATCTAGAGCAAAAGCTTTTGCACAGCAAAGGAAATAGTCAACAAAACCAAAAGACAACTGACAAAAAAGATATTTGCAAATGACATATCAGATAAAGGGCTCGTATCCAAAATCTACAAAGAGCTTAGCAAACTCAACACCCAAAGAACAAATAATCCAATCAAGAAATGGGCAGAGGACATGAACAGACATTTCTGCAAAGAAGACATCCAGATGGCCAACAGACACATGAAAAAGTGCTCCACATCACTGGGCATCAGGGAAATACAAATCAAAACCACAATGAGATACCACCTCACACCAGTCAGAATGGCTAAAATGAACAAGTCAGGAAATGACAGATGCTGATGAGGATGTGGAGAAAGGGGAACCCTCCTACACTGTTGGTGGGAATGCAAGCTGGTGCAGCCACTCTGGAAAACTGCATGGAGGTTCCTCAAAAAGTTGAAAATAGAGCCACCCTATGACCCAGCAATCGCACTACTGGGTATTTAACCTAAAGATATAAAGGTGGGGATCTGAAGGGGCACGTGCACCCAAATGTCTATAGCAGCAATGTCCACAATAGCCAATCTATGGAAAGAACCTAGATGTCCATCAACAGATGAATGGATAAAGAAGAAGTGGTATATATATATATGAATACTATGCAGCCATCAAAAGAAATGAAATCTTGCCATTTGCAATGACGTGGATGGAATTAGAGGTGATTACGCTGAGCAAAATAAGTCAATCAGAGAAAGAAAATTATCATATGATCTCTCTGATATGAGGAGTTTGAGAGGCAGAGTGAGGGGTTTGAGGGGTAGGAAAGGAAAAAAATGAAACGAAATGTGATTGGGAGGAAGACAAACCATAAGAGACTCTTAATCTCACAAAACAAACTGAGGGTTACCAGAGGGAGGGGGATATGGAGAGGGTGGTTGGGTTATGGACATTGGGGAGGGTATGTGCTATGGTGAGTGCTGTGAAGTATATAAGCCTGATGATTCACAGACCTGTACCCCTGGGGCAAATAATACATTATTTAAGTTAAATTAAATTAATTAAAAAAAAAAAAAAAAGAAGAAGTAACTGAGACCCAGAGACCTCATAAGTAACTTCTCAGGTTTACACATGAACTCAGCAAAACAACTGGAATTTTATCAGAATCTCTACGTTCTATACCCATGATCTTTCTTGTTGTAGATTTATCATCAGAACCACTGCCCCTAAGTTAATTCCATAAATATCTATATCAATAACCTTGCACACAAGAACATGTACATACATTCTTAATGTTTTGATATTTTAAATTTTGTCTCCTTTTCAGAAACAAAGAAAGGAGAATATTTTAAAATCTACATAGAGAAAACGGTCAAACCTAAAATAAGTGGTCCTTTACCCTATTTTTTTTTTTGGTCCAAACAATATAAATTAGGCAAGGAGAAAAAATTAGAAATACACACACACACACACACACACACACACACACACACACACAATTCAGATTTATTTTTTAAATGGTTAGAACTGAACTTTAATCTAAAAATCTGATGCAGGCTAAACCACTAAAAAAGAGGCCTGACATATTTAAGTATCAGATCATTTCATAGAAAACCTTCTTCCCTGCTTAATGCATTGTTTTTCTGCCTTGACTAACTCTGTTACCCAGAGACCTTTGCTAGAAATCCATGGTCATGATAAGTAGTCCATAAGTATCACTGATTAAATACTTTGCAAGAAAAAAAATGTTAAGAATATTTTTTCTGTGGGTACCTGGGTGGCTCAGTCGTTTAAGCATCTGCCTTCAGCACTGGTCATGATCCTGTGGTCCTGGGATCAAGTCCTACATCAGGTTCCCTGCTGAGTGGGGATCCTGCTTCTCCCTCTGCCTCCTGCTCCCCCTGCTTGTACTCTCTCTCTCTGTTAAATAAAACTGTTTTAAAAAATAATTTTTTTCTGTATTAAAATTTATGTAGTGTAAACAATAAATGTGTCAAGGCATTACTATTATAACCAATAAAGCTCTGCATTCATTCAAGTTATTTGGACATAGAAGAAAACAAGAGGAATCAGGGACAGCAGATGATATGATTAATAACAAGGTAAAAATACAAAGGAAATAGTCTATTTGGTATTGATACATCTGCATGAAGAATTAATGTAAGTTCATTATCTAACTATTCCTTCTGCAGATAAAACTCTATCCAACTAGTGGTATTGACTCAGGGGCTAATGCCAGTCTGGTGTGGAGAGCCTGATGCCATTAAGACTCCAGTTTCATTTAGCACTCACTGAGAGACAACAGTCCAACTTAATAAAATGCTCTTTAAAGCCCTGGATCTCTTTTTTTATTTTTATTTTTAATGTTGATTTTTTTTTTTATTTAAACATATAATGTAACCCCACCACCCTCTCCCAACCCCTCTCCCCCCCCACCCCCCTCAGTTTCTTTTATGACATTAAGAGTCTCTTTTGGTTTGTCTCCCTCCCGATCCCATCTTGTTTCATTTTTTCTTTTCCTACCACCTTAACTCCCACCCCCGTTGCATATCCACATCCTCATATCAGGGAGATCATGTGATAGTTGTCTTTCTCCAATTGACTTATTTCGCTAAGCATAATACGCTCTAGTTCCATCCATGTCGTCGCAAATGGTAAGATTTCATTTCTTTTGATGGCTGCATAGTATTCTATTGTGTATATATACCACCTCTTCTTTATCCATTCATCGGTTGATGGACATCTAGGTTCTTTCCATAACTTGGCTATTGTGGACATTGCTGTTATAAACATTCGGGTACACGTGCCCCTTTGGATCACTACGCTTGTATCTTTAGGGTAAACACCCAGTAGTGCAATTGCTGGGTCATAAGGTAGCTCTATTTTCAATTTTTTGAGGAACCTCCATGCTGTTTTCCAGAGTGGTTGCACCA